>CAUDNR010004174.1:29805-40436 GCA_958430865.1 Entrophospora sp. SA101 | reverse complement strand
TTTTACCAATGTTTATTGGTTGATTCTTGTGTAATCAAAACCCGCACATTCCGCACATTGAATTTTATACACTGTATACATAACATTACTGCTAATTTATTTTTTACAAATTTCCCCTGATCGTTGATCATGTCAAATTAATGACGCACTATTTGAAAATTAAAAATGGTTACACGAATTTATATTTGATATTGTAAAATTATCCACGACCTCAATGTTTTATTTATTTACAATGCCAACAATATTTATACAATTACTTCTAATTTATTTATACTAAATCTGTATATTTATGCTTTACTTTCAAAATTATCTATCATTATCGTTAAACAATTCCTTATACTAAGCAATACTAAACTTCTTTAAATTTTACACTATATCCTGATCATGTTTCTTGTGGGTTGCTCCTACTCAAGTCAGGTATGTTTTCCAAAACTACTAAATAAAATTCATTAAATATTATTACCTCACTAAAAAAAAAGAAAAGAAATAAAAAATAATAAAAAAATAGAGACAAATATAAAATAAGAGAAAATAATTATGCACGGAATTAGTATGAATTTATTGTTAGACATAGATTTATTATCATTACGAAAATATAATATTCGAAAACAACAAGGAAAAGGGCAAGGACAAGGTTAAAAACAGTTTGTTATTTATTAAATTATTATGATGATTGGTAAAGATGATTATAAAGATGATTATAAAGATGATGATAAAAATGATAAACGAAGCTGAAAAAATTACAATGCTGCTTATACATGTTAAAGGTTCTATCATCTAGTTCTCCAATTTCTTTGAAATCCTAATTTATTTTAATTAAATGTATTATTTGAACCTTCTGTATAGAATTATTTTCAAGTTATTTCTAAAGTGATCTAATCATTTAAATTCCTTAGTTTAAATTTAATCTGAGAATTAAGATCTTACATTTAGAATGTTAGAATATTTACTTCTCTGTTGTTTGAAATATTTTCCGTGAGTCAATTATTTTATTGGTATTAAATAATGGACTTTGAATTTTCCGATTTCTTTTTGTGCAACTTTCATAAATTTATTTTAATTTTCCGATTTATTTATTAATTTTCCATGATATGTAAAATTCAATATACATAATTGGTAGTTTTAATTGATTTAGAGATGTGTCTTGTATTCTACAATTAAAACTTCATTGTATATAGATGTTTCATTTCACATTGAAAGAAGTATATAAAGAAATAATTATTTGGAATAAAATAATAAAAAATTTACTCTTTGATTCAACATTTATTTAAATTATATTTCCTATAAATTGCCATTATCTTTAACAATTTAAAATGAATCCAACAAATAATTCCATTGAAGAAAGCAATTATCCCAATGATCCCATTATTAAATACACCAACAAAGGTTCAGTCAGTAGTAATTTCATTTATGAAGTTATAAATATAGGACATTATCCTGAAAACTAAAAAACTACTCGTGGAAGTTCCCACCCTATTCCTGATAATTATAAGATCAAAACAACATTTGTAAAAAATACCATAACATGCTCAATTAATTATAATGAAAATAATGATCCTGTTTATCAAATTGATTGGGTTGATGATGTTAATAAATTTAATGTAATTTCTATAAAATCAGCAACAGAAGCTGTTGATTTATTTTTGAAAGTAAATTCATTTTATATTATTTATTATTTTTTGAATAATTAAAAAAAATTTATTAATTTGAATAATTTTAAAGCAATTTGAAGGAGATAGTACAAGAACAAGAAAGTCAGGACCATTAATATTTGGGTTACAATTGCCTTAAGGATTATCGTGAACAAAACCCTCCTAAAGAAAAACATATCAGAAAAAAAATTGATTCTTTTGATAATTTATCAACTTCAACTCAGAGATCAAGGGTTATATCAATGGGCCAAAGTATACTGCAGACATTTGAAAATAGTAAATCATCTGCTTTAAATATTAATAAAAACTTGGAACAAGCAACATTGGTCAAAACAACATTTGAAACAAATGGCACTCAATATGAACTTACTTATGATAAAAAAAATTCAAATGCTGAAGAAGAAGCTATTGTCAAAGTATTAGATGAACATAATATTGGTAGAGATTCATATAGAGCATTAACAGCAATAGTGAACTCTTTACCTCATGAACACAATATTGAAAAAAAAGAAAAAAAAAATCAATCAAATAATTACTGAAAAAATACCAATTTTTTACTTTCAATACATCGTTTGAAAAAACTGTAAAAAGTGTTACAAATGACATGGATATTGATGATGATACAGAAGAAGAAATAAGTGAAAATATACTAGTAGCAGAAGAATCACGTGGAAATGGAGTTTGAAGAAATATTAAAGATATTCTTTATTCTTTAATTCCTTATTTTATTGAAAATGGAATATTAAAAGATAGTGATGAATTCCTTTATATACGAATTTCAGGGGATGGAAGAAATGTTGGAAGAAAAATAAAACAAGTCATGATAACATTTGCATTGTTAAATGATCATGAAAATATTTTTAGTCCCAGCAATCATTATTCTTTAGCACTTTATACAGGACAGGAGGATTATGAATGCCTAAAAAATGTTTTAAGTCCTTTAATCCAAGAATTAAAGGACTTAAAACAAAATGGCTTTGTAGATAATTTTGATAAGTGTTGGAAAGTATCTTTATATATTTCAAGTGATTGGAAGTTCCTAGCAACTATTCTTGGATTTAATGCTGCTAATTCAAACTATTTTTGTCCATGGTGCAATTGCAATAAATCTCAACAAGGAAAACTTAATTTAAATTGGAGTATTTCAAAAAAAATGGAAGAGTTATCAGTTAATTATGATCCTAAAAATCCAAAACTACACAATGGTCAAATTAGACAGCCTTTATTTTCAATGATCCCACTTGATCATTGGGTCATTGATGAATTACATCTAATGCTCAGGGTAATAGATCATTTGCTCAGTTTATTATTCAATGAAATTAAATTTACTCAGTCCAGCAATAAAAATTATTCAGAAACTTTAAGAAAAACTGTACAAGAAGAAATGGAGAGAATTAAAGTCTCTTTTAAATTTTCATTGGCTGAAAATTCTAAACAGTGGACATATACATCACTTATGGGTCCTGATAAGTTAAAAGTATTGCAATCATTTGATTTAAAAAAAGTTCTTCCTCCATCATGTGCTGATAAAATAAGAGAGTTATGGGATGGTTTTGCTGCTTTATATAATAATATGTGCAATTCAAATTATAATCCTTTGCTATTTCAAAATGATGCATCATTATGGATTAAGAAATTTTTAACCAAATCTCAAGGTAATCCTTTAGAAAATAATTTTATTGAGGGCTTGTATAATGCATCTGATGTGACCCATATATACATGTACTTGTACATCATGTGCATGAATTTATGAGCATCCATCAAAAATTTGGTCTTAAATCATTTTCTTGTTCACCAGTAGAAAAAAAAAATCATATGCATATTAATAAATTTTTCAATAAAACCTTCAAAGATGGTGGAAATTTAAATAGAAAATCAGCAATTTATGAAATAATGGAGTCAGAGAATAGACAGATTTATTATCTGATAAATAATGTTTCATCAGCAACAACCAAACCTATTAGAATAACTATTGTGAAATAATTTTTTTGTGTAAAATCATGTGATTATACATGTTGTCAAATTAATTGTGTCCAACTCAATTATTTATATGTTTTTCATGACTCAATTAATTGCATCAAAAAGTCACCTGATTGAGTCAAGTGATCAACCTATTTCTACCACACGTATAAATAGTTTACATTTTAATATATATATGTTTTAATAGTATTATAAGTATTGGTTGTGTTTATTATATAGTATTGGTCTTTTGATACAGTAAAAAAATGAAAATAAAAAATATATGTATATAATGTATGTATATTACATTTTTATGCATAACTTCATTGTAAGAGAAACATCTTATTCCTTAGTAGTTAATTTATTTGAATATTTGAACATTTGAATTATATGAATCACTAAAATTAATTATTTTTTTATATAGATTATATAGTTTTTAATGAATTTTAACTTTTTAAAATGACAATTCTTATTTTATTTTATGTTTATAGAAAAAAAAACAAAATTCAGTATAAAAAAAACCCAGATCAAAATTATTAAAGAAAAATATTTAAAATAAATATTTACAAATAAAATGAAAAGAATGAATATAATCTATATATTATCTTCACTTTACAATAATCAATATATCTATGACAACCTAATTCTTTAAAATGAAAAATTACAAAGAATAAAATGACCACCAACCAATCCATAATTAAAAAATTATCAATTAATTAAAAATTATCAATTAAATTAAAAAATTTAATTATTGGCATGTTTCTTTTTAAGAAAATTAATTTAGAAAAGTAGGGAAAAAATGGGTGTTCTGGCACAGTGGTAATCATTTTACTATAAATTCACGTCTCAAAACACCAAATAGCATATCATTTTTTCATACATCTAGAATACATTATTTTACCCAAATTCATATCAAAAAGGATAACGATTTTTAACACTAGTCATTTTGCTATCAATTCAAAGCTCAAAATATCAAATAGCATATCATTTTTCATACATCTAGAATACATTATTTTACCCAAATTCATATCAAAAAGGATAACGATTTTTAACACTAATCATTTTGCTATCAATTCAAAGCTCAAAATACCAAGTAGCATATCATTTTTTCATACATCTAGAATACATTATTTTACCCAAATTCATATCAAAAAGGATAATGATTTTTATCACTAATCATTTTGCTATCAATAAACCACGCAAAACACCAAATAGCATATCATTTTTTCATACATCTAGAACACAATCTTTTATCCAAATCCATATCAAGAATGATATCATTTTTTTTGATATAGCAGAATTCAATCTAAAGCCGATTCTTCACTACTTTTCTGTCTTTTCTGGCACACAAAAGTCTAATAAAAATTATACATATATGCCAAGTCTAATAAAAATTTCGATATATATATATGCTAAGTCTAATGAAAAAGTCTAATAAAAAATTTTTGATATACGCTAAGTCTAATAAAATTTGAGCCAGATTTTTCACTTATTGAGAAGACATTTTTGAAGCCCTAGCATGTAATCTATTATAGTATTGGATAACATAATACCCTTTTTGATATACCCAATTAATTAATTAAACAAAAGATTTTCTTAAGTATTATATTATAAATTTATTATACATATACATGACTAGAAAAGATAAGAAAAATCGTACTTGTGATCGATGTGGATATATATGTGCAACACCACAAATGCTTCGTGCCCATCTTAATCGAAAAAATCCATGTCGTCCTAGAAATATTGATCCAATACCTACTCCAACTAACATTCCTATACAAATACCTGAACCAATTCGAGATACAGAAACATCTATTACTTCTGATACACTATTCTCAGATCAAAAAGTTGAATGGGAATATCAAAATGTGAAAAGAAAATTAGGTAAATTCGAGAATTTGCAACTGGAATGCTGTATTCCAAAGGAGTTTACTAGACAACGATTTTATTCTGAAATAGAAAGAGAAGGTCTTGGGGAATTGAAAGGACAATTATCTTCCAAATGGGTTTCAGTTATTTATGAAGCAATTCAAGGTTTACAACAATATTTAAGGGGGAAAAAAGTGAAAGTTAGTAGGAAAGATGTTGTTGATTATATTCGAAAAAGTTTACCAATTCCACAAATCGATTCAGAAGCCGGCCCAGGTCCATCAACTCAAGCACATAGAGAGAAGATATCACAAAGCAAAGATTCTTTAGATTCTAATAATGAATCAAATATTACCCAAGAAGAGATCGATTTACTTATTGCATTGGGTTTAATAGAAGAACCAGAGATCGAAGAATCCTGGCCTGAATTGGGAGGTACTCTTTTAGCAGATAAGGCAAAGAGCAAAAAATTTAAATCTCACTATAGAGATTCGGGATTTGATAGTATTGCTGTTAAAGCACCATCAGGAGATATAATCTTTGAAGAGGCTGAAGTTGGAGATCCAGATAGACAACACTCAAGTTTATCTTCACTATCCAAATGGCAGGCAATTGTTCCGTCATATGAAAATCCTGCATATGCTTTCAATACACCAATAGATGATCCCGAAAAATATGCAGAAGCTCCATATATGCCCCAGCTTATAGCTTCAGCTCGAGAACAAATTACAAGTGTACTTAAAGCTGAACTTCGAAGAAAAGATCAAATAAAATCAGCAATAGTGGTATACTGCAATTATATGAAAATGGAAAAGAAAGGTGAAGGTAAGATAGCAGTTCCAGTTTATGAGCAAAAATATCACAATGGAAAGATGTGAGCCATTCTTTCAGAAAATGATATAGATGAGCATATTACTCTTTCAGCTGGAGAAATTGATGCAAAAATCGAAAGATTTCTAAATAATGGATCAGGGTGGACATTAATCCGAATAGAAATGATATATATTGAGGTATATGCATTTAGAAGAGCTGTTGGAGGATCATTCAAACCAACACCCAAAAATCTTGCCAATACTAAATGTACTATCAATCCAGATAACTCTAAAACAGGAGATGATATGTGTTTAAAATATGCATTTGGTCCATACTTTGCAACTCTTGATGGTATAACGAAAAATCTACAACGTCTTTCTGTTATTAAACCATATCTAAATATAGTTAATTTGGATGGTATTCCAATGCCAACACCTATTTGTCCTAGAACCTTTCAAAAGATCGAAGCCCAAAATCCAGAAATCTCAATCAATGTATGGGAATGGAAAGAGGAAACAGCTACTCCAAAACCAGTAATTGCTAGTAAAAATTTCTATATACCTAACTCGTGCCAAGTTGCAGGTTGTGAACATCCAAGACCAAATGAATGTATGACAAAAAGACCACATGTTATCCATCTTATGGCTCTTACAGATGTTAATAAGTCTGAAGATACAGGTAAGTATGGACAAAGGAATCATTTTCTATGGATCAAAAATAAGGATGGATTAATACGCAAAGATACTAAACATAATGATAAAAAATATCTCTGCAATCGATGCTTCCAAGGTTTCCCATCAGAGAATACTCGAGATTATCACCAAGATCATTGTTATGGATTAGGGGAAGCTCCACAAGTAGTAACCCTACCAAAAAAAGATATCAATGATATCGAAAAATTCAAGCACTATGCAAGGATGATGTTTGCTCCTTGTGTAATAGTTGCAGATTTCGAATCGAAAAATAAAAAATGTGACGAATCATATGGTGGAAGCATGCGCAAACTTGGTGAGCAGGTACCTAGTAGCTTTTGTTACTCAGTTCATTGGATTGATACTGGAGAGGTTTGGGGGCCTTTCACATACCGAGGTCCAAATGCTACACAGGAATTTGTTCGAAGAATGGATAAAGAACTAGTAAAAATTAATGAAGTATTAGAAATAAATAATGATATAAGAGATGATATAATCTTTGAAGTTGATAATAAAACTAAGACAGAATACTTAATAGCAAAACAAAAATTTGACGAATCTACTGAATGCTGGATTTGTAAAAAGCCATTAGATGGTGATAAGGTCTGGGACCATAATCATATTACAGGTAAGTATCGAGGTTCAGCTCATAATGATTGTAATCTTCAACTTCGAATCCAACCATGGAAGACACCAATTCCAATAGTGTTCCATAATTTCAGAGGCTATGACTCTCATCTAGTTTGTGAATCAGTTGGTCGATCTGTCAATGCTCATCAGATAACAGTTATTGCAGAAACATTTGAGCGATATAAAATGATGAAGGTGGGTCAAATGAAATACATTGATAGTATGCAGTTTATGAATTCAAGCTTGGCCAAACTTGCAGATAATTTAGGTGCTGTCAAATGCAAGGATACAGACTGCAATCATTACCATAGAATAGATAAAGACCGATGCATTGGAACTTTGGCGAATCATAAAATTACTAAACAATATTATGAAAAAATAGGATATTCACCAGAGCAAATAGCATTGGTATGTAGTAAAGGAGAACTTCCATATGATTATATCGATTCTGATGATAGATTCAATGAAACTGAGCTTCCTCCAATTGAGGCATTTGGTGGAAAACTTAATGGCAAAATCACTCAAGAAGCTTATGAACATGCCCAAAAAGTATGGAAAGAATTCGGATGCAGAAATTTAGGTGAGTATCATGATTTATATCTCAAAACTGATGTACTTCTCCTTACAGATATCTTTACAAAATTTCGAGAAACATCTATGAAACATTATGGTCTTGATCCAGCACATTATGTATCAGCACCTGCATTGTCTTGGGATGCAATGCTTAAAATGACTGGAGTAGAAATCGAACTTTTCACAGAGATATCTATGCATGATTTTATTGAAAAAGCCAAAAGAGGTGGTATTGCAATGGCGGTACATCGTTACTTTAAAGCTAATAACCCAAGAATGGGCGATGAATATGATCCATCTCAACCCACAACATGGATCTCATATGTCGATGCAAATAATCTTTATGGATGGGCCATGAGTCAATTTCTACCGATTGGTAAGTATAAATGGCTTGCAACTAGAGCAGTTTTAAATAATAGAAAAGACTTGCAAAAAAGATATCTTAAAATGATTTTAAATACTAAAGCTGATTCTCCACGAGGGTATTTCCTAAATATTAAGTCACATATCCCTAGCAAGTTACATGATTATCTCAATGACTTACCACCTGCAGTTGAGAATGTTGCAATAAAAAAGAACCAGCTTAGTCCTCATAATAATAAGATAGTAGAAGATTTGGATGGAGGACGATTCTCTGAGATAAAGAAACTAGTCCCACATCTTGGTCCTCGTGAAAACTATGTAATTCATTATCAAGAGCTTCAATATTATGTAAAATTGGGAATGGTTGTGGATGAAGTAACTGAAATACTTTCATTTGATCAAACTAACTGGCTTGCACCGTATATAAAATTCAATACAAAGTTGCGACAAAAGGCTGAGAATGATTTTGAAAAGGACTTCTTCAAGCTTATGAATAATTCAGTATATGGCAAGACCATGGAAAATGTTCGCAAGTATCAAGATGTTAAGATCATGGCTATGAATAATGATAATGATGAGAAGAAGTTCCGAAAAAAAGTATCCAAACCGTCTTTCAAGTATGGTAGACAATTATCCAATACACTTATTGGCGCTCATATGGGACAAGCATCTGTAGTTCTCAATAAACCAATTATTGTTGGTGCATCTGTTTTGGGGCTTAGTAAATTACATATGTACCAATTCTGGTATGGATATGTGAAAGAAAAATATGGCGATAAAGCCAAGCTTGGATATACGGATACAGATTCATTTATATTTCAAACTGAGACTGAAGATATTTATAAGGATATGGCAGAAAGACCTGATATTTTCGATCTTACTGATTCCAAAACTATTGGCCTATTCAAGGATGAGTGTCCAGGTAAAATAATAACTGAATCTATCCATATTCGAGCCAAAACATATCACTATACCATTTCAGATGGATCTACTAGATCAAAGCATAAGGGGGTCAGCAAATCAGGTATGAATAAAATGGCTACTAATACATACTTCCCATCATTAGGTGGTTCATTGTTAGATGATTCAATTCCCCCAAATAAGATATTTGATCCAATGACCCTGGTATATCGGGATTGTCTCTTTGGAAATGAGGTATTCTATGCCATGAATATAGGATTTCGATCAAAAGACCATATATTATCAATGGTTGAATCTGAGAAAAAGGCTCTATGTCCTCTTAATTCAAAGAACTGGGTATTATCGGATGGAATCACACCTTGGGCATATGGTCATTGGAGAATTGATGCTTATAAAAGTATGGTTAAAGCTGGTATATCTCCGGAGATGGCCGAAAAAAGAGCAATAGTAGCTCAGCATCATCCAACATTAGAAAACAAGTATATGGTAAATCCAAAACTATTATAGAGCCTTAAGAGATCAATGTCCTACCGATTTTTATAATTTTACTTTGGGTGACTAATTATCCAAACATTTGCTATTTTTTCGACCAAATATATATATATATATATATAACATAATATAACTTATCATGAAAATAGCCAAAGTGAATAATAATGTTATATAACACTCGATTAAAAAATGGAGATTTAGACGTGACATGCATGTCACTGGCGCAGTAATTCGGCGCAGTAAGGGCGGAGCTTTTCCCATGACTCTTCGAGTCGCCCCTATGGGCCTGCTTATTTCGTGAGAAATGACACTTCGTGCCTGCAATAGAAAGTACTCTATACTTCACCCAATAACATTTAGACGAGTTTTACAATTCCAAGTAATATTTTGTATGTATGAAATTAATTTATTTGCAATATGATCTACTTAGGTAACACGATTCTAGCGCGACTCTAGCGCGACTGTATCGCGAGTATATCATTTTATATATAAACATATAGGAAAAAATCTAGCATGACTGTATCGCGACTGTATCATGACTGCAACACACTTATTTTTTTGATAAATTAGTAGTTTCAGGATAATATTTTTGTATGTATGAAATTAATTTATTTTCTATGAGCGATCTCTAGACAAATTTGGATGTATGAAATGCTAAATATGA
>CAUDNR010004174.1:5502-25953 GCA_958430865.1 Entrophospora sp. SA101 | reverse complement strand
TTCAACCAAATGTCAACTAAAAGAAGAACTACTTTGACAGCTTTACAAAAGAAAGAGTTATGTTTGTTGAAACAAAGAGATCCAAATATTCCTAACGTTGAACTTGCAGGTATATATAATGTTGGAAAATCTACAGTAACTGAGATTTTAAAAGAAAAAGATAAATGGATTACTAATTGCAATTTTCATAATTATATGACTATAAATGTGATGATTGATCGACACTTTCTTTATAGTGAACGCTCTCTACAACGAACAAAAATTCTCGGGACTGGAGGTTCGTTATAGAGAGCTTTGACTGTACTGAAGTTTCACCGCATACAAATAAAACCGTTGTTTTACAAACCTCGTAAGTAAAATGTGTCTCATATTCAAATCTGGTTCTAAAATTTTAGCGATTAATTAATATGGTGCGCGAAGTCTATAACCACCATTTTGTACGTGATTTTGAAAGAATAGAAGTCCATTTCTGTCGATCCTTTTAAAAAATAACTCTTGTTATTTCATAGATTGTCAGAGAAGTTTTTTTCAAAATATTGATTGGTTATCGAGTTCTATTTTTTTTTAGTACATGTATCTTACTGTGTTCATGATGATTTGGCAGTAACATTTTTGTCTAAAATTAGGATAGTCTACAATTATCATTTCTAAACTTGGTATTGTGTAGCTGTAAAAAATCACTGCGTCAAAAATATTTAATCAAAAAGCTTTAAATTTGAAGAAACTATTGAATCTTATGGTCATAAAGTCATATTTTACCCCAAGTTCCACTGTAACTTAATTTTATTGAATTATTTTGAGGTGCAGCAAAATAATATACCCGTGAAAACCGTGATTATACCTTTAAGTCATTAGAAAAAAACTGTTCCATTGGCATTAAGTTCTGTTTCTCTCAAAAAAATTCGGAAGTTTGCTTGCAGGTCTTGGAGATTTATGGATGTTCATAGAAATGAATTGACAGGTCTAGAAGCTTTATATGCAGTAAAGAGATACAAATCTCATAGAAAAATTCCAAGCAATGTTATTGATAATTAAAATTGATAATAAATCAAATTAAGAAATTTTAAAAATCACATGACTTTATAAATTTTTTATCATCATTTTTTTGTGAAATTTGATGGTGTGGCACAATAAATAGCGGTTATAGACTTCGCGCACCATATTAGACGACACAAATAAAATTATTAGTTTCTTGAAATTACAGAAAAAAATTTTTATGCGGAAATTCATTTATTTTAAATTGGGTTTGGATTAGTGTTGGTCGCCAAAACTATTTTGAAGAGGTGAAAACTAAAATTAAAAGTTATATGTCAAAACTAAATCAAAAGTCGATAGTCAAAAATCAAAACTAGTTTCGACTTATGGCGAAACCTTTTGACTTTCGCACGGTTGCGAAACTCTCGAGTTTTGAAAACCAACATTAGTGTTGAACCATAAATAATCTATTAAATAGGAAACTCGGATTGCATGCTCGCAACATCAATTTTTGGTTCTTATGTCTTTGCAATTTTTTTTAAATAACTCAAAATTTTATTAAGCAAAGCGGGTATGGTTTCTAAGCTAAAATTAATCTTTGCAATGAATTACATATAGGAATGTTATTAACTCAAAATCATGATTTTTGACGTTTGGGTCGTTTCTATTGTCCATGCCCCATATATTAATATACCGAGGGAAAAAAAAAATTTTTTTAAGGGGGTAAGAATGTTGCACACAATTTTAGAATTTTCAATTGTATTCCAGAATGTTGATCATTACAGTATTTAGAAATTCCAAATTTGGAAAAAATCCTGACTGTAATATCTTTGATTCGTTCCTCATATGCTTTATAGTAACAATACCAGCATAAAATCTCCTTTTGTCTAGTCTTTATAGCAACATTAAATAAATCAACTATATTTTGTGTTGTAATTTTATTAGATCCTCTTATAATTGCTTCTAAAGATAATTTGGGAATCTGTATATCAAATACATTATGTGCCTTGGCACTAGCTCCACTATTAATTCCACTACTATCATTTTTGACGCAAACAGATAATTCATGCCTTAAACCTTGCTCTACTTTCTGGTTATAGGGAATTTTCTTTAGTTTCGCTATTTCGGAAGAAATATTATCTTGTACCTGATCAATGGTTATTTGCTCTGATTCAGCAAAAGTTTGAGATGAGTCTTCGACTCTGGGCTTTGCCCATTCTGATTGAATTGTTTTTCGATCATTGTTTATAGTAGATATGGTATCTTGGGAAATTTCAGTTGTAGAATTTATTTCAGAAAAAATGGTATGTTGAATCTTCTTTTCCCCATTTCTCTCCCTTATCTCATTACTAACACTTCTTTTACATTCTGATTCCAGGAATTCATTGACCTCTTTATCTTCTAACAATTTAGACTCTGAATCGAAATTATTAGGTGAGATATTTACAATAGAAGACGTGTCTTGCACATTAGTAAGTACTTGAGTTCGCTGTTTGAGCTCCTCAAAATCACGCCTTAATTTTGCTACTTCAGCTTTAAGCTCATCTTTTTCTTTTGCAGTCTGCTCCAATTCTACAATTCTAGCCATAAGTCTGGCATTCTCTTGTTTCAATGATTCAAGTTCCAATGTCATGTTCATTTATATAAGAAATAGATTTATTCAAAATATCGTAAAAAATCACATGCATGTTATAATTTATAACACTGATCACTTTTTCCAAAAAAAAAATTCATGACTCCACGAATACCATTTCTTCCAAAATAAGAGGTGTGTATTGTTGTTGTATAAAAAAGAGAAAGTGCACTCCATGCATTAAGCTTGTTTTTTTGACATCGATTCAGGCCTACCTATCAGAGAAATTATGCAAATATTATGATTGGCAAAGGTAACGGATCACCCATAGAAAAACGTCTAATTAATTAGTGTGCTTGTTGTAGGGTAGGTAAATCGTCTGAGATCGTCCATAGAGAATAAATTAACCCTATTCATGAGAAATATTGCTCCGAAATTACTAATTTATTGATTGTTTGACTTGCGGAAATACTAACATTATAAAAACAAAGCATTATTGGAATGGAACGCTTTAACTTATAAAAAATCAATACTATGGCTATTTCTAATCTCAAAGCCCTTGCATATAATATCTTAAAAGAATTCAAAGAACCCATTGTCGATGGTATGGATATTCCAAAGCTAGGGCAATGTCCAGAATGTAATAAGAAAATTTTTTCATCTCCTCATATCAAATCTTTCACAACATTGCAATGTGGACATGCGTTCCATAGACTTTGTCTTGAAAATAAGATTTTACTTGATTATTTGAATGTATACCCTTATCCCAATTGTAATGAAAAGCTTGAGATAATAGATTATACTAGGCATGATTCTCAGTTGAGTGGAGTATCATCTATAGTTGGTAATCTAGGGAAGAATTTACAAATCGATCCTCTTGAATCAGTGGATGAAATTATGAATGAGGATTCCAATGAGAATTCCAATGAGGAAGTCAAAGGGGGTTTGTTAACAGAATCAACCCATCCCGACTCCAACACCGCCACTATTAATCCTGATGTCACCACAACTAATTTACCATCTAAACGCATTGGTGAACCTGCTACTGATTCATCATCCAATAAAAAAGCTAAGAAACTGGTAAAGAAGAAGGAAGACTCTCCTATGTTGAAAAAACTTATTGAAGAACTATTAACTACTGCACCCGAAATTCCTGAGGAAGTAATAGAAGTCAGTGAGAATACCAATAATTTTTTATATCACTATAGAAAAATTTTACATGCCGAATCTAAACATATAATTGCAAATAGAGAAGTTATAAAATGTTATTACAACTTTGGTGTAGCTATAAAAAAATGTTTTGATCATTACAGAAATTTGAAGCATGGGGAACATGCGTGTCTGGCTCTTGTTAATGATGAGATCCGAAAACAACTTCCCAATGATATTGCCAATGATGCGTTGAAAAAAACAAAGGAAAGAGCAGGAAAAATATATGATCTATTTGTTAGTATTGGTAAAGAAAGAATAGGACATTACTGCTAATTATTTTTTACAAATTTCCCCTGATCGTTGATCATGTCAAATTAATGACGCACTATTTGAAAATTAAAAATGGTTACACAAATTTATATTTGATATTGTAAAATTATCCGCGACCTCAATGTTTTATTTATTTACAATGCCAACAATATTTATACAATTACTTCTAATTTATTTATACTAAATCTGTATATTTATGCTTTACTTTCAAAATTATCTATCATTATCATTAAACAATTCCTTATACTAAGCAATACTAAACTTCTTTAAATTTTACACTATATCCTGATCATGTTTCTTGTGGGTTGCTCCTACTCAAGTCTGGTATGTTTTCCAAAACTACTAAATAAAATTCATTAAATACTATTACCTCGCTAAAAAAAAAGAAAAGAAATAAAAAATAATAAAAAAATAGAGACAAATATAAAATAAGAGAAAATAATTATGCACGGAATTAGTATGAATTTATTGTTAGACATAGATTTATTATCATTACGAAAATATAATATTCGAAAACAACAAGGAAAAGGGCAAGGACAAGGTTAAAAACAGTTTGTTATTTATTAAATTATTATGATGATTGGTAAAGATGATTATAAAGATGATTATAAAGATGATGATAAAAATGATAAATGAAGCTGAAAAAATTACAATGCTGCTTATACATGTTAAAGGTTCTATCATCTAGTTCTCCAATTTCTTTGAAATCCTAATTTATTTTAATTAAATGTATTATTTGAACCTTCCGTATAGAATTATTTTCAAGTTATTTCTAAAGTGATCTAATCATTTAAATTCCTTAGTTTAAATTTAATCTGAGAATTAAGATCTTACATTTAGAATGTTAGAATATTTACTTCTCTGTTGTTTGAAATATTTTCCGTGAGTCAATTATTTTATTGGTATTAAATAATGGACTTTGAATTTTCTGATTTCTTTTTGTGCAACTTTCATAAATTTATTTTAATTCTCTGATCTATTTATTAATTTTCCATGATATGTAAAATTCAATATACATAATTGGTAGTTTTAATTGATTTAGAGATGTGTCTTGTATTCTACAATTAAAACTTCATTGTATATAGATGTTTCATTTCACATTGAAAGAAGTATATAAAGAAATAATTATTTGGAATAAAATAATAAAAAATTTACACTTTGATTCAACATTTATTTAAATTATATTTCCTATAAATTGCCATTATCTTTAACAATTTAAAATGAATCCAACAAATAATTCCAATGAAGAAAGCAACTATCCCAATGATCCCATTATTAAATACACCAACAAAGGTTCAGTCAGTAGTAATTTCATTTATGAAGTTATAAATATAGGACATTATCCTGAAAACTATAAAACTACTCGTGGAAGTTCCCACCCTATTCCTGATAATTATAAGATCAAAACAACATTTGTAAAAAATACCATAACATGCTCAATTAATTATAATGAAAATAATGATCCTGTTTATCGAATTGATTGGGTTGATGATGTTAATAAATTTAATGTAATTTCTATAAAATCAGCAACAGAAGCTGTTGATTTATTTTTGAAAGTAAATTCATTTTATATTATTTATTATTTTTTGAATAATTAAAAAAATTTATTAATTTGAATAATTTTAAAGTGATTTGAAGGAGATAGTACAAGAACAAGAAAGTCAGGACCATTAATATTTGGGTTACAATTGCAGTGCCTTAAGGATTATCGTGAACAAAACCCTCCTAAAGAAAAACATATCAGAAAAAAAATTGATTCTTTTGATAATTTATCAACTTCAACTCAGAGATCAAGGGTTATATCAATGGGCCAAAGTATAGTGCAGACATTTGAAAATAGTAAATCATCTGCTTTAAATATTAATAAAAACTTGGAACAAGCAACGTTGGTCAAAACAACATTTGAAACAAATGGCACTCAATATGAACTTACTTATGATAAAAAAATTCTAATGCTGAAGAAGAAGCTATTGTCAAAGTATTAGATGAACATAATATTGGTAGAGATTCATATAGAGCATTAACAGCAATAGTGAACTCTTTACCTCATGAACACAATATTGAAAAAAAAAAAAAAAGAATCAATCAAATAATTACTGAAAAAATACCAATTTTTACTTTCAATACATCATTTGAAAAAACTGTAAAAAGTGTTACAAATGACATGGATATTGATGATGATACAGAAGAAGAAATAAGTGAAAATATACTAGTAACAGAAGAATCACGTGGAAATGGAGTTTGAAGAAATATTAAAGATATTCTTTATTCTTTAATTCCTTATTTTATTGAAAATGGAATATTAAAAGATAGTGATGAATTCCTTTATATACGAATTTCAGGGGATGGAAGAAATGTTGGAAGAAAAATAAAACAAGTCATGATAACATTTGCATTGTTAAATGATCATGAAAATATTTTTAGTCCCAGCAATCATTATTCTTTAGCACTTTATACAGGACAGGAGGATTGTGAATGCCTAAACAATGTTTTAAGTCCTTTAATCCAAGAATTAAAGGACTTAAAACAAAATGGCTTTGTAGATAATTTTGATAAGTGTTGGAAAGAAAGTATCTTTATATATTTCAAGTGATTGGAAGTTCCTAGCAACTGTTCTTGGATTTAATGCTGCTAATTCAAACTATTTTTGTCCATGGTGCAATTGCAATAAATCTCAACAAGGAAAACTTAATTTAAATTGGAGTATTTCAAAAAAAATGGAAGAGTTATCAGTTAATTATGATCCTAAAAATCCAAAACTACACAATGGTCAAATTAGACAGCCTTTATTTTCAATGATCCCACTTGATCATTGGGTCATTGATGAATTACATCTAATGCTCAGGGTAATAGATCATTTGCTCAGTTTATTATTCAATGAAATTAAAATTACTCAGTCCAGCAATAAAAATTATTCAGAAACTTTAAGAAAAACTGTACAAGAAGAAATGGAGAGAATTAAAGTCTCTTTTAAATTTTCATTGGCTGAAAATTCTAAACAGTGGACACATACATCACTTGTGGGTCCTGATAAGTTAAAGTATTTGATTTAAAAAAAGTTCTTCCTCCATCACATGCTGATAAAATAAGAGAGTTATGGGATGGTTTTGCTGCTTTATATAATAATATGTGCAATTCAAATTATAATCCTTTGCTATTTCAAAATGATGCATCATTATGGATTGAGAAATTTTTAACCAAATCTCAAGGTAATCCTTTAGAAAATAATTTTATTGAGGGCTTGTATAATGCATCTGATGTGACCCCCATATATACATGTACTTGTACATCATGTGCATGAATTTATGAGCATCCATCAAAAATTTGGTCTTAAATCATTTTCTTGTTCACCAGTAGAAAAAAAAACCATATGCATATTAATAAATTTTTCAATAAAACCATCAAAGATGGTGGAAATTTAAATAGAAAATCAGCAATTTATGAAATAATGGAGTCAGAGAATAGACAGATTTATTATCTGATAAATAATGTTTTGTCAGCAACAACCAAACTTATTAGAATAACTATTGTGAAATAATTTTTTGTGTAAAACCATGTGATTATACATGTTGTCAAATTAATTGTGTCCAACTCAATTATTTATATGTTTTTCATATGACTCAATTAATTGCATCAAAAAGTCACCTGATTGGGTCAAGTGACCAATCTATTCCTACCACATGTATATATGTAAAGTCCAACACTAAAAAATTTATATAATAATAAAAAACTTTATTTTTAATTTTTTTTTGAAATACAAATATTTTATATATAGCAAATATTACAATGATCTAAAAAATAAAAATATAACAATTTTGATAGTTGCATGAAATGAACTGTCATTAAGCCATAATAGTAAACCCATTTTTGAAACAAGTATTAATATTAATACAATGTACCAGATAATTGTGTAAAAAATTAATAAGAGATGATGATAATTAATCATTTTTTAAAGTATCATTGCAGAAAATGCATGGTCCCAAGAATTCTGCAGAGGGCAAAGCTCTCAAAGAATTTTAGCTCTCCACAGGAGCATCTGCTTCTGCATGTGCAGAAGGAAAATTTTTATATATGTATTCCACTTTTTGGATGGTTTATAGCAATGTTATATATACATATTGCACTTTTTTTTTTTTTTTTTTTTTAGATAGGAATCGTAAACATTAATTATCTTATATATAATTAACATTCACAAATATTGGAGAAGAGGGTAATATTAGATAATTACTTTGTGATTATGATAATTAACAATTTGTTCATATTAGTATGGATAAACAAATTAATTAATTAATTATATAAAAATGCAATAAAAATCATTGGAAAAAATCATTATTACATGCAACCATCAAGAATCATTATAATGATATTAATATTAATATCATTTGACATATCAGTTAGTATTAAAATACCCCCCCCCCAATGATTGAAATTTAAGCAAACTACATTAGTACTAACAGTAACAAATTCTTGTCACTCATGTTACAATTTTTTGTTAATAAATTCATGTTTTTAAATTTTTTTTACAAATAAATTAATAAGTGGTTGATCAAAATTATTAGTATCATTCATAATTTTATAAAGATGCAATTCATGAAAGTTTGCTATCTGATCCTGAGAAAAATTATATATATTAATTTTTCTTTACAAGACCATGAAGGTTTGCCAGTGGCTATCTGGTCTTTTTTTTAAATCATGTATATAATTTTTTTTTTAATAAATTGTTAATAATATAAGCGAATTATCTATAGCATGGAAAAAAAAATTTTGTTATATATATATATATACCAGAAATTCATTGATTAAGCAATATTTCTAACAAATTGCTCCAGATTATTTATTTACGAATTATAGAGATGATTCACCTATGATTCTTGTCCAAGATTGAGATGACCTGTTATCATCTTCGTCTCTGTCTACTTTATTAAATCCAATCAAAGATTTCAAATATTTACAAATTAAAGTAAATTCTTGTCACTCATGTTACAATTTTTTGTTAATAAATTCATGTTTTTAAATTTTTTTTTTAAATAAATTAATAAGTGGTTGATCAAAATTATTAGTATCATTCATCATAATTTTATAAAGATGCAATTCATGAAAGTTTGCTATCTGATCCTGAGAAAAATTATATATATTAATTTTTCTTTACAAGACCATGAAGGTTTGCCAGTGGCTATCTGGTCTTTTTTTTAAATCATGTATATAATTTTTTTTTTAATAAATTGTTAATAATATAAGCGAATTATCTATAGCATGGAAAAAAAAATTTTGTTATATATATATATATACCAGAAATTCATTGATTAAGCAATATTTCTAACAAATTGCTCCAGATTATTTATTTACGAATTATAGAGATGATTCACCTATGATTCTTGTCCAAGATTGAGATGACCTGTTATCATCTTCGTCTCTGTCTACTTTATTAAATCCAATCAAAGATTTCAAATATTTACAAATTAAAGTACAACTTTATCAGAATTTAGCATTTACAGCAACTTCCACATCATCATCATCAATCGTCTGTTTAAAAAAATGATAATGATTATAGCAATAATAACTATCGGTCGATTTTTTATTTTTTCATTTCTATCTATGTCAAAAATTTTCAGTAGATCTTGGCGCAGTCACAAATACTCATAAAAAAATCAGCCCATTTTTAGGCACAGTTTTTATTAAAAATATGTTACACGCGCGCCATTTTCCCTTAATTATTATTATTATAACATGATATTCTCATCCAATATTCATAAAAATAGCATGAACAAAAATTTAAACGTAGTAGTAGGAAGTCATTATCAAAGGAGGAACCATGTAATTAATAAGGCTATCCATTAAAAGTCACACAATACAACAAGTAAATTTATCTATATATAAATTTAATTTTTTAACAATTCTCTTTTCTTTAAAAATTTTTGATTTTTTATTAATGTATAATTGATAATATTAATTATTAATATTAAGCAATAAGCACATATAAAAATAATTGACATCAACAACAACAATTACCATTAAAAGAAAACAATGTTTGAGAAAATTCCAATAGAAGTATTAGCCGAGATATTTTCGGAGACAACACCAAAAGATTTATATTGTTTAACGTTAGTATGTAAAAGAGTTCGAATTATTTTGTGGTCATCATCAGAGTTGGCACAAAGTATTTGGCGAAGGTCAAGACTAAAGCATATCACACATTCGACATTACAACCACCAAAAGATATGACAGAACAAGAGTATATTTGGTTGATGGTGGTAGCAAAAAAGTGTCAATTTTGTAATGAAACTGATAAATTCAAATTGTCATTATATTGGGAGTTTCGTATCTATTGTTGTAGAAAGTGTTTAAATCAGAGAGTTGTCAGGTATGTTGTTTTTTATGACAGGTTATCACTATTAGCATTTTGGGTTGTTTGTTAATTGGAGTGATTGAGGGTTTTTTTCGATTAGTATTAGTGATCAATAATAGTTATTAGTCGCACCAATCATATTAATCATTGTACTCACACTTATTATATTAATTACACGTTAATTACAGTGGAAAAGAGTTACAAATGGAGTGGAAATTGTCTAAATCACTATTAAAATGCTTACAGTCTCATCAGAAATCGTATGACACAAATACATGGCAACCCAATATTTTTTTGATCGCTCATGTCAACAATCTAATAAAAGAGTACACTCGGCTGTCCGCCACCGCCACCATCACCAACTCGGACGCCGAGAGAAAAAACTGGATAAAAAATAAGCAAATGGAGATCCGAAGGTTACAAATTGAGAATATTAAATATAAAGAATTGTTTGATGAGTGTAGATATAGTTATATTGAACGAGCTCAGAGAAAACTTGCAATTTTATATCATAACAGAAAAGTTAATGGGTGATGATAATTTTGGTGTCAATAACCAACCAATTATTTTTTTTTTGTATATATTATTTGGACTATTTTAAACCTGTTGACTTCGTCATCTTTTTTAACTTTCTTATTGTTTTATGTAATACCGCGTCATGCAGTTTAATTTGTAAATATAATTGAATAATAAATATTACAGCATATAAAATTCCAGATCACAATTGTACTACTACAAATATAATGTGATCGTGAGATGTTCCGTGCTTTTTAGCAAGTTTGCCTCTGGGCAATTCCAAATTAAGCAAAATATAAATAATTCCTTGGATCTGCGTTAACTCAATCTAAACGGGAAAGTAATCAATCCATTTATTAAATAATTCAGTACTTTGCTTTTTCTTTTTCTCTTCTGCTCCGGCAAATTGTATTTAAATCACTAAAAATGGTATAATGTGCATCGGCACAGCCAATCACATGCCTACATCCAAAATTATACTGGAGATGTTCAATGCCCCGATGAATCAAATTTATCTGTTTTCCTCGTTCATTAATTTTGCTCTTTGCAAAAAATCTTTAAATTTGCCTTTTTTTTCTCTTCTATGTTTTTAAACTATTTTTTGTTATTAATGAAATCAGGTTTAATCCAAAGCAAGTAATAAACAAATGATGTCTTCGAAGCTTTCGCAGAATTGTAAAACGCCCTTTTTTAATCACCTTGGAAGCCTTTATTATTTCATAAATACACTATTCAATAATTTTATGTAAAGCTTGTTCTAATTATGAACTCTTATTTCATGAATTCAATTATTTATCAAAAATTCTAAAACGATCACTTTTTGATTTCCGTTTTCTTCATCAGTATATGGCCTTGTAATTCTCTTAAATTTACAACATCTTGGCCGATTTCTTTTTGTAATTTATTGCAACAAAAGAGAGCGTAAAATGAGCTAGGTCTATTTTTAGGACCAGTAAAACTTTCTCTTGAATTTTTTCATTAATTGCTTTTTCTGATTTATCAAGCAAGATAATTGTGTTCAAGAAATACAAACCTCAAAACACGAGGTTTATCTTTTGACGAGTGGAAGATATCAGAAAATGGCGGAAGGAATTTAGGAGATTTTAGAAAAGAGGCAAAGCGTTTGGATTTTTTTAATTAATATATTGGCAGTGGGCAATGAATCCAAAGGATAACCTTATTTGCCGTGGCCTAAATGGCAAAGTTAATCTTTATGCCAATCCTCGAAGTTTTTTCTTAATCTTTTTGGCTACTTATTCTCACCTAAAATAAAATAGTCAGAAGGATTTGTGAGTCAAGAGGAATTAACATTGATTTTTGTCTATTTCATCTGTAAGAAAGCAGTTTGTTCTACTTCCAACAGCATGAAAAATTACTTTGATGTATGATCAGAAATTTCCTTTGAATATTATATGTTTCCCAAATACCCCTTTAGAATCTGCATATCAAGTATTTATTTCCTCAGCATATTTTTGTCAATTTTCAACCATCCTGAAATTAATAACCAATTTTTCTCTTTTAACAGCAATAATGATGGGATCCTTTACCAACCAAAATTATTGTACATACATTTTTTTATTATTTGTTACATACATCCACACAACACTTATTAAAATCAGGTGATCTACATATTTTTATAATTTCCCAAATAGGTAAAACCTTTACCAATTTGTCATCATGGATAAAGGTTTTACCTGTAGAGGGATATATTATAATTAACCAACTTGTCAAACATAGAATGAGTTATTTGGACAAAACCCTGGAAATTGACATCAGAGATATCCATACCATACACCCCCTGAAAGACAGAAGCTTTATCCACGAATAATAAATAAAGGATTTGCCTTTTGGAAAATTCCTGTGGATTGCATCACTACTTATGAATAAGTGATGTTATCCCACGTTTCTATAATAATAGACTATGTAGACCCTTATTATTATGGTTATCAATAACATCCCGGTTTTTCAATTAGTTATCACCCCGGTTTTTTAATTAGTTATCATACCGGAAATTTACATAATATTTTATTATTTCATTTATGTTTATGTTTATTATTATAATTTTTTTTTCTAAATACAACAAAAGCAAGAATTACAATGATTTCATATCATGAATCAATTATAAACATTAAAAATTTAATCTTTTGGTGTGATTTGAAGATTTATTTGAACATTATTACAGTTTTTTATAGAAATTTTCAGCAAACTATAGCCAGCATTGTTTTTTTCACAAGGAATTGTAATTGTCAGTCCATTAATAGCTGCTAATTCCACATTTGTCAATTTTAATCTTTGAGCATCTCCACCACAAAAACTACACAAGAAACATAACCAGAAATAGGTTTTGTAAGTGGAGGATAATGGTGTGTCTTTGTTTAACTCAGGATGTGTTAAAATTTGGTAAATTTCATCATATTCAAGTGAGTCAAATTTTTTTTGTCTGATTATGCTTAAATCTTGTATTTTTTTAATTTTGCCATCTAAATGTTTGTGAAGTCTTGGAAAACATACGTTCATCATAAAGATCTAGAGCAGGATAAATTTTTGAATTTTCCTGTAAATATCTATGTATAGCAGCAAAGCAATTTTTTATTGATGTTGGTGCATATGGTGATTTGTCTTTTTTGTTAAACACTTGAAAAAATTGAATCATTCTTCTTGTAACTGATTTATAACAACAATTTCACTAATGTCATAATTGTATCCCATTTTTGTTCTAACATCTGTCAGAACTTTCAACCAGAATCTTGTATTGTGAGTAGTATTCTTAACTTTACCATAATTTATTTTGTCTTCAATTTCTTTGTTTGTAGGTATATGTACATTATTATTTGACTATAAAAAAAAAATAGAAAATTTTAAAATATTGCGAGCATGCAATCCAAGTTTCCTAATTAATAGGTTATTTATAGTTCAACACACAGCCTACCCGCTGACTTACAGTTGATTCTATGGTTTGACACACAGCCTACCCACTGACTTACGGTCAAAGATTAGTAAAAATAACTTTAGTAGATACATACTCTAGTCCTAGTAGATACATAAACTGGCTAAGTAGATACATAATCTTAAAGATTATGTATCTACTACTTTTATCCTCCTGGATAAAAGGGTCCCTAGGTTCTATATATAATTATATCCCAAAGGCGTCCCCTTGAAATGTTTCTCAATAATTAGAATGTTGGTTACTTGCTAGGTACAGCAAGCATAGATAAAAATCCTATCATTGGATAGATTGGTCACATGCATTTAATAGAGACGATTGACAATTTATATGTGAAGTATACATGAAGTCGAAATTAAAACCCCAAAGTCAAAATGTTTCGAATTGAGGCAACTACATAATAAAAATCAGTTTTGACCTTATTTCAACCCTATTTCGACTTCATGTATAATGTGAAGAGTATTGTAAATCGAAAAAGTGTCACTTAGAAAAGTGGCGCACCCCATATTAAATAACACCACCTCAAACTTTGTACAAATGTTATATTACTATTGTTTATTTTTGATCCATTAATAACTTTTCCTGATCCATGCTGAGTTTTGACTTTTATTAGTAATGCCTTTTGCTCTAAATTTCGCTTTATTACATTCATAACATCCAAATTTATCAATGATCTACATTTTAATTTTCTTTGAACGGAATCCAAAAATTTCATGTGAAATAAACACTTGCCAATTCAGCATATTATGACATTATATTTCCATTGAGTTATAGAATAACCAAAGTTTTAACTATTATCTATATTATTTTGTTATTTTAGTTTTTTTACTGATTAACAATTAATAGACAAAAGATTATTTAATTTTTTTTTTGCAGAAAATGGTTTTTGTATGAGAATTCTTTTTACCAGTCCCCAGTTTAAAATAAGAAGAGAGAATATTGAATAATAAATAAAATTGAACTATTATACATTTTTCTCGAGTAAATGTTAATTTTTTTGGAAACACATGTGATTTTTAATTTCAATTTTCGTTGGTCAATCTCACTTGATTTTTGTAATGCCATAACAGTCAATGATAGGATTTTTATCTATGCTAAAAAAAACCGTATATATGTATTTACATTTATGACATTAATATTAATTAGATTTGTTAATCAACTTATATCGAATACCCCAGTGTCATGCGGTGCAGATCATCCGATCTTGTAAAACATTAATTTATCGGCACAGTAATAATGAATGATGTGTCGTTATATATTAATATTATGAAATAATTTTCGAATTGGTAAAAAAATCATAAGATTTCTTAAAATTTTTAATATCATATGAAATATATGTCTTATATGATGGAATAAATTATATAAATTAATCGCAAAAAAATATAGTAATTCTTAATTCTCTAAAATAAAATTGGTAATCATGAAGATTTTAACGATTTTGATTATTTTTTTGATAGCGATAATAAATGTAATAAATGCTATTCAATATGAAAAAAATGATTTCAACAAAATAATAACAAGAAAAAGAGGAAAGGCCATTAAAAGTAAATATTTTTTTAAACGCAAAGAAGCAATTCCGATCAATTCTAATTACCAGCGTGATGAAAAATATGATAAACTTAATAGACGTGATACAGTAGTGACAATGACTGTACCTATTTCTATCATTCCAAAAAAACATTTTCCTCGTTCTATTACTGTTCCTTTTGTTGAAATCTTTCCTACTATTATAATGCCTAACGCTACTTCTCTATCCGTTTCGATAAATGCAACTTCTTCAACTACCGCAACAACCCCGGAGATAACCCCGGAGATAACATCGACAACAACCCCACCTCCTCATACTAGGCAATTAAAAGAATAAGTTATTTTTATTAAGTTAATTATTTATAAATTATTTAATTATTTAATTTATTATTATATAGGGTACCAAAAACTGTGACCACAACACCACCACCTGAAACAACGACTGTATTTTTACCTGCGACAACAAATCAAGATCTGCCATTTAATGACGGAAATCATATAAAATTTAATTTTATTTCGAGTTTATTAATAATTTTTAGTACATGCCTATATTTAATTTTCTAATAATAATTTTTAAATATCTGATTGATTAAATAAAAATTTATTTGAAAAAATGTTAAATGTTGGAAAAATTTAACCAAACATTATCCACTGGGTATAACCTCTTGGTGAAAGAAGCATTGGCTTTTTCTGGGGTGTCTTCCTCTTGAATTTTATTCAATATGTTTCCTCATTGATTATTCATTGATAATAAACTTGATCATTATGCCACCTGCTTGGTTTTATCTTGATGGAAATTTGGCAGCATCCAATCAAAGAAAAACTAATCTTGGAACAAGTCTTTTTGTTTATATCATGAGATTTATGTTTGAAGTTCACTATCATGGACCTTCAATTGGTTGCTATGGAAAATACTCACTATATACATTCAGATATTTTATAATCAATTGAGTATACCACAATTAATTTCAAACAATACCCATTAGTTCCATCTACACATTTATTATCAATTGGTATACATCAAGATGTGTCTCATTATTAGTACTACTATTTGTTGGATTAATTTTAATTTTAATTTAATTTACCTCACCTCTAAACATTTTTAAAATACAAATAAATACAAATAATAATATGATAATCTATAATAATTAGGTAATATAATATTAATATAATAATATAATAATGTATGTAATTGTACTATATATAAAATTAATTTAAAATATGAATTGATGTTCTTGTTTTATTGCTGAATGTCCTGCATCATTTAAATGAGGTTTACCATCAATAATTGGTAATTTAAAATAAGCAGCATTGAATTCTTTATTAGATTTATATTCTGCAACCTTTTGTCTTTGCCTTTCTTCTATTATTTGTTTCTCTTTTGTAGCCTTTGTATAGTCTTTTTGAAATAAAACTGTTGTGACAGGTTTCCAAACATTACATGATTCAAGTGGTCTTTGTTTTGAAATTGGTTTGACTTTTTTTTGGAATTGGGAATATCCTTTCCATATCTAAAAGTAATTTTGTTTCCTAATCATATACAAACATATTAATAATATTCATATAAAAAATTTTTTTTAAAAATAACAAAATAAATACAATTAAATAATTATTTACATTTGTATCTGGTCTTGTTGCATGGACTTGTCCACAACATCATTTTCATTAACCATCTTCAATTTTTTTTATCATCATTCTTCAGATCATATTTAAATATCTTGCCTTCTATGACAAATTTGGTTTTCCAAGCCATTGCTTTTTTTTAAAAAAAAAAGTAATTATTTTTAATCAATTAATTATTTATAGTCTACAGAGACATTATGTACATATAAATACTATATAAATAAATAATCATATTATATTTACCTCTTCTTTATATTCTAATACTGCTTTCAATTTTGTCTTTGGACAAGTTACAATGCAGCTTCCAGCAACAACTACATATAGTGGAGCTTTTAACCAATCTTGCACACTGGCGACAGAATGAGTTAATAAATATTCTTCATTTCTTCTTTCACTCAGATTAATGTAAATTCCTTTATTTTGTTCACCTGGTCCAATTTTTACAGCTAATGTATATAAAATTTTATCATTTAAAAATTAAAAGAAAAAAAAGAAATCTAATTTTCAAAATTTTCTTACAAGTTCTGGTAAATCTTGCTGAAAGTTGATCTACTCCACAAGCAGTTATTCCTTTATCTTCACTATGATAACAAAAAGCTGAAACTGGTGGATGATGTGATATTTGTTCTGTTAAACATGTAACTTTATAATTCTTTGATTGTTATCGTTTTCATTTGTCACTCAATGAAGTTTCCTTTTTTATCAAACCTTGGTTCTGAAACATCCCAATGACATGAAAATTGTTCTCCAAGAATCAAATTATATGGTTTTATCAACTTTCCTTTCTAAATAGTAATAGAATGTCATGATTAATTACTATTTTTATTCTAGGATATTTGACAACAATTATACTCTGATTAATAATGTTAGCATCTACATACAACATATTTTTAAATCTACCTTTCCAATGGATCATCTGAGTAACATATCAAAATGTTCCTTGACATCTTATAATAAATATTAATATTAATATTGATTATGAAAAGCAAAAACAATCCCAATCATTTACTATCATCTTGATAAGAATTCTTTATAATAAATACCTAGAGACATGACAAGATCTTGATTTCAATAATACATTTATAAAATATGTTATATTTCTTGCTATCAATAAAAAACGCCTCTCTTCTCCAGCAGAACAAACCATCCACCATACCAAATAACAATATTAGTATGTTTTTCAATGAGTGCCTGGCTTGCTTATCTTGGGCTCTTCATCTAAAAAAAAATTTAAAAAAATATAAGGTTCTATATATAATTATATCCCAAAGGCGTCCCCTTGAAATGTTTCTCAATAATTAGAATGTTGGTTACTTGCTAGGTACAGCAAGCATAGATAAAAATCCTATCATTGGATAGATTGGTCACATGCATTTAATAGAGACGATTGACAATTTATATGTGAAGTATACATGAAGTCGAAATTAAAACCCCAAAGTCAAAATGTTTCGAATTGAGGCAACTACATAATAAAAATCAGTTTTGACCTTATTTCAACCCTATTTCGACTTCATGTATAATGTGAAGAGTATTGTAAATCGAAAAAGTGTCACTTAGAAAAGTGGCGCACCCCATATTAAATAACACCACCTCAAACTTTGTACAAATGTTATATTACTATTGTTTATTTTTGATCCATTAATAACTTTTCCTGATCCATGCTGAGTTTTGACTTTTATTAGTAATGCCTTTTGCTCTAAATTTCGCTTTATTACATTCATAACATCCAAATTTATCAATGATCTACATTTTAATTTTCTTTGAACGGAATCCAAAAATTTCATGTGAAATAAACACTTGCCAATTCAGCATATTATGACATTATATTTCCATTGAGTTATAGAATAACCAAAGTTTTAACTATTCTCTATATTATTTTATGTTATTTTAGTTTTTTTACTGATTAACAATTAATAGACAAAAGATTATTTAATTTTTTTTGCAGAAAATGGTTTTTGTATGAGAATTCTTTTTACCAGTCCCCAGTTTAAAATAAGAAGAGAGAATATTGAATAATAAATAAAATTGAACTATTATACATTTTTCTCGAGTAAATGTTAATTAATTTTTTTGGAAGCACATGTGATTTTTAATTTCAATTTTCATTGGTCAATCTCACTTGATTTTTGTAATACCATAACAGTCAATGATAGGATTTTTATCTATGCTGTATGAATGCTAAAAAACTCCAATGAATTTTTTTGGCAAATTAGTGAGAAATGAATTTGCTGATTTTTATAATTGAATTTTTAAATGGAATAAAATTAACTTCATTGCCTAATATTAAAAGCAATTAAAATAAGTTTCATATAAAATTTATATTAATAAAAACTTCTGATTTCCAGCTTTCTTTTCAATATATTTTTATCTATTTTCATTCAACCATTATTGAGAACAAAATAAATAAAAGATTTCCAGTTTTTTTTGTTACACTTATACATGAAGTCAAAACTATTTTGACCATTTGCAGATCTGGTCGAAATAGGGTCAAAATAAGGTCAAAACTGATTTTTACTATGTAGTTTCCTCAAGTCGAAACATTTCGACTTTGGGGTTTTAATTTCGACTTCATGTATAGTTACACTGTATATGAATTTTAAATTGAAGCAGATTCCAATTTCATGCACAACATACACATTGTTGGTTGGTTGAATGACTTATTAGGTCCTTTCTTTGCAGGCAAGTTTTCACAGGAAAGATTAATTCCTTTTATCCAAGATATACAGAGATCAAAGTGGCTATATTCCAGGTATTTTTACACCTTTTCTTTTGAAGAATGATCATTAAATCATTTTGAAGATTGGGCTTTACAATAAAGTTCTGAAAAGGAAAATCTATAATGCTTCTCTAAAATCATATGAAAAAAAAAGATTCCAGGACTTTAGAAGAGATCAGAGAAATTGTATCAATTTTAGATAAGAAGATGAGATATTGATTCAATATATGTGTCCTTTTTTTTCACCAATTATACCCAGTTGAAATGAATGATTATCTTGGGAGTACTCACTTGCTTATTTTTAAAAATGAAATGAGGTTGATTTATTAGATAGGATGGGACATAATCATGCCAGGCTACCCTTTTCTAGGTATAATTTATATATAATTTATCCCAGCAAAGGTGAGGATCAGTCATCATATGATTCATATGAGTAGAAAATACTCTATACTTTTGCTTTTTCAGACCATCCTATCATTTAGCGGATACTTGAGTTAGGATGAGGCTACACCTTGTTAGACTAGGTCAGACAGATTTGTTGGCTATGTCCTGACAGTGTTCTTTCCTAGATCCAACAAGGTAAGCTATGCCCTCAAAAGTTAGCCAAACCAGAGCATATTTGGTTGGGGTGTTACAAATTATAATAAACACAAACATAGTTGAGCACACATATAAAAAATCATATGTGCGGATTTTTCGCCGATCAATATATGTAAATTTTTTCAATATGAAAATTCAAACTCTATCT
>CAUDNR010004173.1:35148-64294 GCA_958430865.1 Entrophospora sp. SA101 | reverse complement strand
TCATAAAATTACATGGTTTTACAAAAAAATTTCCAGTTGTTTTTACTAATGAACTTTAAAATTCAATATCTCAGTAAATATACCAAGAGCCTTTGATTCTATATCATTAAAACAAATAAGAAAATATGCATTAAGATCAGTATAATATATGGAGTGGTTATAGGAAAGGTCCATCAGTTTTACAAGCAGAGTATGCTTTGAAAAAGTAGAAGAATACTATGGAAGAAATTGAATAAAAATATTGATCACGTGATATGATTTTTAACTGCATTTTTGTAAGGAAAGTAATAAAAAAAATTGAAATTTTTTCTTGAATGTAGCGCAGTAATTTGATGGCTTATTATGTTATGCACTGTAAGAATTGTAAAAAATAAAATATCCAAGTTTAAATAAATAAAATGCCAAAGCCCAATAAAAGAAAAAGACTAAAGAAAAATTAACAGCAATCTGAATGAAATCACAAAAGGGAACTTTTATCCATAGAACTCGCTGTTGGGAAGAAGCAGCTAAAAAATTAGCACGGAGTTTTTTAATACCTAGAAGAAACTAACCAATATTTTTCACTACCTTTAAATTATATTTTTCATGATTATTATTTATTTTATTTATTTTATTAAGCATTTTCTCCAAAAGGAAAAGATTTTCGAAGGAAAAAAAGATCAAAATTTTTTATAATAAAATCGCATAACTTTGAATTCTTATAAATCCTTATTCTCAGAATAATTTAAAAAAAAAACTCTGTCAGGCTATTCTTAACACAGAGAAAAAACTATGGAAATTTTTTTACTTTAACTTGCTTGGTTATCAAGCCTATACGTTTCAAAGTTTAACAGTAATTTTAACATTTTGGATGATTTTACTAATAAAACAACTCTCTGTCACCATGTTTAACATCGAATTTATTCCAATTTTTCTTAATTTCACACTTGTATCTTTTTTTTTGAAGGAGAAGATGCAATTTTTATTTTATATTTGTTTGAAAAAAAGTTTATTAGTAAATTTTTATATATGATATTAATTAGTTTTGATCAACATTAGTCCATCGTACACCCAACTAGACATGTAAGCTTGATAAGTCGGTTTTGGATTCAACCGAAAAAATTCAACAAGTCGGTCAGATCAACCGCTTGGCCCGAAGTTAATCACGATAAAATGATATTTTATTCACATGACTAAGTTTTCGAATTTTTATAATGCTTTTTTATAATTAACTGTCGCTCGTTATAACGGACTCTCATTACAATGGGAAAAATAAAAAATTACATATGGAACTGAGTGTATGACTTATTATTACATTAATAAATAGCAATGATTATCCTAAACTTGGGTCATAACGTGTAATTAGGCCACTTGTCATATAAATATTTTTTGTGCTTTTGTCCATAATAGCAATAGAGAGAGACATTCGTTATAATAAAAGAGAAGTTTGTTATGACGGGGGTTTACTTTGTTATTTTTTAGATATTATATTAATATGATTATAATGATATAAGGAATTAAGAATAAAATTTATCAATTGTCACATTTTTTTTTTTTGACAAATCGTACCAGTATTAGTATGCGAAAAATACGAAATAAAATAAATGAACCTTAATTCGTGGTCCGCCGATCAACGATAGATTTTTAATATGTAGATCCGGGATATTAAACATATTAAAAATTGGTTGATGATCAAAACCAAAACTACCCATTTTTATTTTAAAAAAAATATATATTCTATTACTTTTTTTTTTTAAAAAAACTCTTAAAAAAATAATAAACAGTTTATTTTATATCTATAAATTCTATAAAAACTTATTTCAATCATGAATAGTTTATCTGTGCAATTATTATCTAGTGGTATTATTGATCCTGATTTACATTATGGAGTACATGCAAAGACCTGGTGGTTTCAAGCTTCTAAAAACTTAAACAATATTTGTTATTGGAATCCAATCTGTGTTGGAATGAAAACACAATTTGTCCTTAATAGTAAAAATTTTATATTACGTGTTATAAAAGGTAACAAGCTCAATGCACTTCATCCAGGATATTGTTGCCAATGTGATGAAATTTCAAGTGAAGTTGAAAGTAATCCAACTGATGCTGTTTCCAATTTATATCAAAAAATTTTCCAAAGCTCAACAAGAATTTCCGGAATTAAAGCATTAGGATTTGAGTCAAATGACATTGTTCAAGAATTATTATTAAACATTGAATTTAGACCATATTCAATTCAAATTGAAAGAATTAACTTATTTATTTATGGTTTAGGTATTTCAAAAAATAAAGAATTTTGTGGAGCTGGAAATGGATACATATCTTCCTTTAATTATAAATTTTCAAATAAATGGTGTACATTTATTCAAAAAATAATCAATGATAAATTTATAATTGAGATATGGCATGAAGATGAATTACTTAAAGAAATTAAAAAAAATGATCCAAATGATGCTTGGAAAGGGCTAGGAATTCTGAATAAATATGAAGGAAAAAAAATTTCTGGTTTAAATAATAATGTAACATCAGTAATTCTGGAAGAGTTGAACACTTTGGCTTGTACTCCAAATGATTGGGATGATGTGGGTTTAATGCAAAAAATATTTGATTACTATCTAAAAAAAAAAACAATTGCAAACATAAACTGGTATAATTTTTTTTATCAATGGCATAAACAAAATTCTAGTATGATAGAGCTTTATTCCTCTTTAGAAAAAATATATCCCTTAAATCATAAGTTTAGTGATCGTGAATTACAAGCATGGAATGCAATGTTAAGAGCTGTGGGTTGTACAAATATCACTCCTTTCAGTAATAAAATTTCACCTGTAAGTTAAAATAATTTCAAATGATCATTTTTATCTAAATGAGCATACTAATTAATTAATATACAAATTATCATTTTTTCATTTCAGTATAGGTTTTGGACTAGAGCTATTGATCCTAAACCTGACAAAAATAATATTGATTTTTTATATAAATCTGGTTTTTTAAGTGCATATCCATCTTACAATAGTAATGAAACCTTTTGGAGTTGTTTCAAGCAAAGCCTTGATGAAAATAAATGAGGGTTAGATGGAAAGCAGAGAATACTGTCCATTATTGCACAAGATTTTTCATATGACACATTACAAAAAAAATTAGAGGTAAAATTTTTCAATAGCATCTAATAATTTATTTATATATAATAAGCTGTTTAATAAGCTGTTTAATACAAATATATTTTATTAGGTTTCACCCAATTCTATATCAGGTGCAAAAAAGTCTGCACAAATTTATGGGCGTGGATGTAAGCCTTTAGAAAAACCAGTTTATACCCAAAGATCTAGAATCACAGAAGAGATAAAATCACAATTTGATGCTTTTTTTTCTGATAAAGCTAATGTTTCTATGAGCTCATTTAAAGTTGATCCTAAATCTGAATTACCAATATTATATTTACAAGATCAGAAGCAATCTTTGTGGAAAAAATACTCAGAAATATACCCAGGTGGAATGTCAAGGACAACCTTCATGCTTCAATTACAAAATGGTAGGTATAAATATAGAGATGACTTAGGTGGACTATGTTCAATTTGTGCTGATTATGGATATGGTGTATTTGATGATTTAAATAAAGTTGTAATAAAATATATAAATGATAGTAATATTCAGGTAATTATTTTATATCTTATTTATAGTATATTTATTCATTTATTTATTTATTTATTAATTTTTTATTTATAGTATATTTATTCATTTATTAATTCATTTATTAGTTCATTTATTTATTTTTTATTTATAGTATATTTATTCATTTATTAATTCATTTATTAATTTTTTATTATAGTATATTTATTCATTTATTAATCCATTTATTAATTTTTTATTTATATCATCATCTATATATAATAGAAAGAGTTATCTGAAGAAATTCAACTAATTAGAAGGCACACATGAAAAAAGATTATGAGAATGAAATAAGGATTAATATTGGTGAAAATGGGGAATTAAAACATTGCAGGTAATTTCCAAAATTGGTTAGACAATGTGCTTTGTGCACATAAATCAATCAATTTATGTCATTGAACCAAAGTTCACAATAGAGTTGCCTTTCTAAACTCTAACCTCTTTTCTAAACTAATTTAGAAACCCTAAACTATTTTCGAAACTAACCCGAAACTCCTAAACTGTTTTCGAAACTCCTAAACTGATTTTATGACATATGATGTGTAACCATGATTATTGAAATCATTCATTTTCTCTTATTTTCTCTTCGCGACTAAAGTTTTTATCAAAGTTCATTTTATTTTGATATTATTGTCCTGACAATTAATTAATTATTAAATCATTGGTTTAGTTTAAAAAAATATTATAATTTTCTTATTTGTACTAATATAATTTTTCTTAAAAATATATAAATTTTTTTAATCACAATAATGTCAAACAATACTGATGTAGATATAAATAGTTTATCAAATTCAAAAAAACTTGGTGGGCGACCAAAAAATGCAGTTTGGCAACATTTCGAATGTTATCCCTCAAAACATCCAGGACATTTTGGAGCCTAATGCAAGCATGTAATTGTAAATGGAGTAATGGAGCTGTTAATAAACTGCAAGTCCATTTGGCACATGAATGTGAATACATTGAAGAAGAGATCAAAAAAGATATATGTATATTGTTGCAGAAAGAGATGGTATAAGTGAATCTTTAGAGAATACAGCATATAAAGCAAATACACAATCACTTTCTAATTTTTGGGATAAAGATGAGACATTATCAAAAGAACATACAGGAATTATAGATCGTTCAATTTTAAAGGCTTTTGTGGTTTGTGGTATCCCCTTTAGAATAATTGAAACCCCTTTTTTCATCAACATGTTAAAAAATCTCAGATCAAATTATAAACCTCCTTCACGAGATTGTCTTAGTACTAAATTATTATCAGATGAAGCTGTTCGTGTGGATATAAAAATTAATAATATTTTAGAAAAGGCTAACAACTTGACATTGGGTATGAATGTTTTATTTTATTAAAATTAATATAATATTCTTTGTTTTTATTTTCCAATTTAAAAAATAGGCATTGATGGTTGGAGCAACCCTAAAGGTTATTCCATTTATAATTTTATGATCACCACAGCAGATAACAAAGAATATCTCTATTCATTATGTGATTTATCTGATGTTAGTCATACTGCAAAAATTTTAAGAGATGAAATTGAACGTGTTTTATCCAGAATTGGGCCAAACAAATTTGCAGCTGTAGTGAGGGACAATGCTTCAGCAATTCTTAGTGCAAGAAAACAAATTTCAGAAAAATATCCTTTCACTTTGAATACCAATTGTATAGCACACTGTGTGAATTTGATAACAAAAGATATTATGAGTATGTTTTTTTAAAATTTAGGCTTTTTTAATATTATTTTATGGTTTAATAATCTATATTTTAAAAAACATTACAATTAGAGCACTCCTTTCCATATAAAGTTGTTAAACAATGTAACAAAATTAGCCATTTTTTTAAAACTTCCCACAGAGTTGGAGCATTATTAAGAAAATATATTGATGAATATGGTATTAAAGGTGGTGGACTTCGTTTGTACACACCAACTAGATGGACTTCAATGTTTGAGACCACTAACTCTGTCCTCCAACTCAAACAACCATTGGAAAAGGTTTAAATATTAATTACTTTCTTATTTATTTTTTATTTTGTCATTTGTAAGATTATAATATATGATAACAAAATTTTCAATTTAAATAAAGATTTATGAAAGACATTGCGAGCATGCAATCCGAGTTTCCTATTTAATAGGTTATTTATAGCTCAACACACAGCCTCCTCTCTGACTTATGGTTGATTCTATGGTTTGACACACAGCCTACTCACTGACTTACGGTCAATTTCCTTTATTTATATATATATGACACACAGCCTACTCGCTGACTTACGGTCAAAAATTAATAAAAATATAACTCTTATCTTTTCAGATAAAAGGGTCCCTAGGTTCTATATATGTAATTATATCCCAAAGGCGTCCCCTTGAGATGTCTCTTGATAGTTAAGATACTGGTTAACTGCTATGGGCAGCAAAGGTTTCCCCTTGGTGGTTTATTAAATTAATTAGAGATTATTATTTAGGGTAAAATATGTTATGTGTTTTATTAGCAACAATAATATTATTATTACAGTGTATTAGGATATATTAATTATTAGATCAATAATCAAACGATTGCCATGAACATGATGATTCTGACTTGGTCTAAAACCAAGTCCTTTTATACCTCTTGGGGTATTACAAATGACTTTTACTCTAGTTTGTCCAATAAAATATGCTTATTAATCCTATTTTCTGTAATACTAGCTTACTAATTGCTAATTACTAATGCTATGACTCATAATGACTAATCCTATGAGTCACTATTACAAATAATTGAATTAATAATTAAAAGTAAATAATTATGTCATAAAATAAGTTAAAAATAGAAATGATGTAATGTGTAACATGACGCAGTACGTGGCGTAGTTGTTACACAAAATATTAAGATAAAAATAGGAAATGATGTCATTATCACGTGGCTGCCACAGTAAGTTGGTTCCGATTGATCGACATGCTCGGGACTTCTTCAGTCCTTATTTACAATCTCACAACATAAAGATTTACTTACAAATGATAAGGTGAAACATATTCTTGGTCTAAGAGGTTTTTTTCATGATGTTGGGCTGGTAACTTCTGTATTGTTGCCATTACAAAAAGCAATTCTCAATTTGGAAGGAACAAATGTTAACCTTGCAGATTGTTTCATCCAACTTGTAAAACTTGCAGTAAATATCAACAAAATTTCACCTGAACATGGATTAATTGAATTTAGGAACCATTGTATTAAAGTCATCAATAATAGATGGGAATCTTTTGAAATACATCCATATTTGCTTGCGTATTTTCTTCACCCATTATACCATGGTAAGCATTTAACATTTTTTTTTATTATAAAAGAATTTAATATATATATAAATTATTGACATCTTATTTTTGTTTAGGAGTTGGTTTAAAATCAACTATTTGGCCAAATTTAACTAAATATGCAGGAGGAATATGAATAAAAAAAATCACTCTAATAATAAAGTAGCAGAATTAATAGGTCAAATGGCAAACTTTAAATGTTCAGAAGGTGTTTTTTCTATCCAATATTCTTCTTCTTACACAAGACCAAGAACTTGGTGGCAAGTTATTGATGATTCAAATGAATATGTAAAGAGTTTAGCAATTAAAATTTTCTCAATCACTCCTCATAATGCTGCTTGTGAGAGAGCATTTTCTGCACTAGGATTCTTGTATGGAAAAAGACGGCAATGTCTTAGTTTGTCTACAATTGAAGATATGGCAAAAATTAGATATTATTTATATTCAAATATTAAAAATGAGTTGAATTATGAATCTAAAGAAAGATCTGAAGAAGAACTAAGATCTCTAGTCCAAGGAAGTGGATTTTTTGATGATAATGATGAAGACTATGATGAAGGTGATAGTGAAGATGATAGTGAAGGTGAAGAAGGATTTAGAAATACCAAATGAAGATGTTTATGTTTTAATTATTAATGAGATGGTTGATTTAATAATCCAATATTTAATGAGGATTATGACGATTTAAATGATAATATTGAGGTAGAAGATGAGAATATGGAAGAAAGTTCTGAAGAAGTATTTGATTTTGATGCAATTCCTGAAATTTCACCTCCATCAAATATGTAAAAATTATTATTTTTTAAAAAAATTTTATTAATAATGATAATAGTAGTATTTTGGTTGTTTTTTTTTTATTAAGAAAAAATAAAAAAATAAAGATTTATTTGTTTGGTTTGGAATTTTTTGGAGTTTCGAAAATAGTTTAGGAGTTTCGAAAACAGTTTAGGAGTTTCGAAACAGTTTAGGAGTTTCGAACAGTTTAGGAATTCTGGCCCATTTTCTAAACCAGTTTAGAAGGGTTTAGATTTCGAATAGTTCTAAACTCATGAGTTTCGGAAGACAACTCTAGTTCACAAGTTCAAATGATTTTTTGAACTGGTTATTTAACTTTTGAACCAGTTATTTAACTGACAGTTCAAAAGTTAAATAACTGTCATTGCCAACACTGAATTTTTGTGATATACTGTATATATACCAAATAAATTTTGTATCAGAGGGAAATGATGTCATTTTGGGCACTCCCTTTGCTATATGAAAATGGATTTTTGTATTAATTTTCATCTCACGAAAACTAGTTTTTGGTGTAGCTATGTATGAGGCGAGTGACTTAAAAGAGGTTCAGGAATTATTTATCCTTGCTGATCATTAGAAAATCACATGACTACACTCTACCCTTGAATAGCTTTTAACTAGAAAAGTTAATGAAAATTTAATTTTTACATCAATTTTAAGAAGGTTTGGATTACAAAAATTTATTTTTAAGGTATGGATAGATTTACCAAGAATTAGTGAAAATATGGATAATTTTTTCAAATGGTATGGGCAAGGCTTTTAATCTTTTACATGTTATTATTATATGCTATGGGTAAAGGAGAAAAATGTTACATAAAGTTTTCTAAAATTTACTAATAGCCTGGATGTTACCTCAATTATAATAATCGGTTTTAAACCTCCTTAAAAAACGAGGATGATCAAGAACCCTTGTCAAATTAACAATATTAATTTGGTACCTTTTATAACGAGTAATATCCTAACATTTACATACTCGATTTTCTGGCGCAAGACTTTCTACCAAGTCAATTCCTGTACATTTCTGATTTAACTTATTCATCTTCTTTCAGGCCAAACCAGAAAGAAATGCAATAATTTAATTGCCCAGTAACTTTTCGACAAGCAGTGCTTCTTTCATCCGATAAAAAAAGTAATTAGTGACTTTGTCTGTCTTTGGTGCTCGAGTTTGAAACGCACGTAGACATGTCAATATTGATATGTAAAGTTGTGCTAACTTGATGTTTTTTTCGATTTTTTGACTTTGAACGTAATAATAAGCACACAATAAAATAAAAACGCGTTTGAGCTGTCTTTAGCGTCTGAGTTTGGAAGTTTGGAATACATATAGGCTGGTCAATATTGGTACGTAGAACAACCTTTACATGATACATAAGGTACAGTTTTCGTAAAAGAAATCCTCTTATTGTTAAATTACTAGAATCACGATGAGTCAATCACTAGAGTTTGGTGTTTTTTTTTTTTTGATGTTGAAGTTGCGAGGTTCCAGAAAAATTTAAAGGTTACACACAACATTAATTACATATTTACAGTAACCAGATTTTAAAATTTTAAAAATTCTACTACTAAATAAAATTTAGATATATATTAATAATAATAAAAATGGATCCAGATCAAGTCCCAAATCTTTATAAACAACAACGTGGACCTCCTAAGGTGATTAAACTTGTTTAATATAAATATATATAGGTTTTTTTTTATAAAACAAGAAAGAAAAAAAAACTAATTATATAGATTTCATTCTAGATCAAAAATAAAAATCCAGCTCCAATTCAAATTACTGCTGAACAAATTCTTCGAGAAGCTAAAGAACGTCAAGAATCTGCAAAAAAAGCTCCTCGGCAAAAAATCTCAGATTTAGAAGAGCTATCCGAGTATCGTTTACGTAAAAGAAAAGAATTTGAAGATGCTATAAGAAGAAACAGATTAAATGTTGGTAGCTGGTTAAAATATGCAGCATGGGAAGAAAGTCAAAAAGAATTAAATAGGTATTTTCTTGATCATATTATGCGATTTTAATTCTTATAGAGATGTGTTAATTTTTTTTTTCCTCGTTTTTAATTGTTTAAAAGAGCAAGATCTGTATATGAAAGAGCATTAGATGTTGAATCAAGAAATGTCACTTTATACATTAAATATACTGAAATGGAAATGAAAAATCGTAATATCAACCATGCCAGAAATTTATTTGATCGTGCTGTAACATTATTACCAAGGGTTGATCAATTCTGGTAAATATTATAAAATATTATCATCATTATCATCATCATCATCATCATTATGATTTTAAATTATAATTTTAATTTTAATAAAAAGGTACAGATACACTTATATGGAAGAGATGTTGGGTAATGTTGCAGGCGCAAGACAGATTTTTGAACGTTGGATGCAATGGGAACCAGATGAATCAGCATGGAATTCTTATATAAAAATGGAAAAAAGGTATGGCGAAATTGATAGAGCTAGAGCAATATATGAAAGATTTGTGAGTGTACATCCTGAACCTAAAAATTGGTTAAAATGGGTTAAATTTGAGGAAGGTCAAAATAATTTAGGTAATTAATTATGAAAAAAAATTTTTTTATCAAAGTATATGTATTTTATATGTGCAAATTTTAAATTCTTGTGATTAAATATCAATAATTTCTTTTTATTAGAAAGGTGTAGAGAAATTTTCAGTCATGCTATTGAAATTTTGGGAGAAGATCAAATGGATCAAAAGATTTTTATTGCATTTGCAAAATTTGAAACAAGGTTGAAAGAGGTGCGTGTCTTTTACCACAATTCAAACAAGAAATTATATCTTTATTAGGTACATTTTAAAAATTTATCTTTTAACCTAGTAATAAATTATTTATCTATTTGGTGATTATTATAATTATAACTATTGATTCAATAGTATGAAAGAGCAAGAATTATTTATAAATATTCTTTGGAAAAATTACCAAGGTCTAAATCTGAATCACTTTATAATGCATACACACAATTTGAAAAACAATATGGCGATAAAGAAAGCATTGAAGATGTTGTAGTAGGAAAAAGAAGAGTCCAATACGATGATGTATGTGGCATTTTTTAAATATTTTAAATTAGTCTTTAAATGAGTTTTATCATTTTTGTAAATTAAAAATAAATTTTTAGGAATTAGCAAAAAATCCTAAAAATTATGATGTATGGTTTGATTATGCAAAATTAGAAGAAAATTCTGGCAATGAGGAAAGAGTACGTGAAATTTATGAACGTGCAATAGTTGAAGTACCACCAACTGATGAAAAAAGGTTTTGGCGTCGTTATATATATTTATGGATAAATTATGCATTATATGAAGAACTTGTAACTAAAGTAAAGTATTGTTGTTATATTATATTTAAAGTTGTAAGAATTTATTAATACTAAAAAATTTTTTTATTAAAGGATTATGATAGAACACGACAAATTTATCAGGCATGTCTAAAATTAATACCTCATAAACGATTTACATTTGCAAAAATATGGTTGCTTTATGCGCAATTTGAAATACGACGTTTAGAATTAAAGGCTGCAAGAAAAACTTTGGGTACTGCAATTGGTGAGTTGAATTAATTTTTATTATATATTGTTTAGAAGAAAAATTAACTTATTATCTTATATATATATATTTTTTTGGTATTAGGGATGTGCCCAAAAGATAGGCTTTTTAAAGGATATATTGAATTGGAATTACAGGTAAATAAATATATACTGCATGAGGCTTTTAAAATTCATTATAAAAAGATTAATATATTCTTTTAAAAAAAGTTACGAGAATTTGATCGTTGTCGTACTCTATATTATAAATATTTGGAATATAACCCAGCAAACTGTTATGCATGGATTAAATTTGCAGAATTAGAAAAAATGTTGGGTGATTATGATCGATGTCGTGGTATTTTTGAATTGGCAGTCGATCAACCAATAATAGATATGCCAGAACTTTTATGGAAGGCATATATTGATTTTGAATTTTCAGAACAAGAATTTGATAAGACAAGACAATTGTATGAACGTTTGTTAGAGAAGACAGGTCACGTTAAAGTGTGGATTAGTTTTGCACAATTTGAATTGTATGCTGAAGAAGGAGGAAATAAAGAGGTTTCTGTAGAAAAAGCTCGTAAAGTGTTTGAAAGAGCTTATAATAGTATAAAAGAAAGAGATTTAAAAGAAGAGGTGTTGTATTTATTTGCAATTTTTTTTATAAACATTAAATTAATATATCTATATTAATATAATACTTTTTGTTAACTTTTTATAGCGAGTTCTTTTATTAGAATCTTGGAAAGATTTTGAAAGTAATCATGGTACTGAAGATAGTTTATCGGTTGTTGAAGGAAAAATGCCTAAAGTTGTTAAGAAAAGACGCAAATTGGATGACGCTGAGGGTCACACTGGTGGTGTTTCATGGGAAGAATATTTTGATTATATATTTCCTGATGATCAAACTCAAAAACCAAACTTTAAATTATCAGCTACAGCTCATGCTTGGTGGCAAAAGGTAGGTCCATTATTATTATTATTATTATCATCATCACCATCAAATAAAAGTATGGATATAAAAAATTTTTTTTAAATAGATGCAACAACAGCAACAACAGCAACAACGTCAGCAAAACCAAGACGATCACGATGATGATAATGATGATGATGATAATGCTAATGTTGTTGATAATGATGATGATAATGTTGATGATAATGTTGTTGATGATGATGATAATGTAGATGATAATGTTATTGATGATGATGATAATGTTGTTGATGATGATAACGAGGAGGAGGAGGAGGAGGAGGAGAAATAAATAGATATTAAATTATATATATATTAAAATAAATATTTTTGTTATATTATTATTATTAATTGTTTTAATAATGAACATTGTAAAAATTTAATTAAAAGCTGATGGATGATATCACACATTTTTTTAATGACCAATGGTCATTAGGCACATCAGCCGATTTGGTTTTTTGGCCCTTTTTTTCAAACCCTCTACACACACATGTAAACTCGGCAGGTCGGCCATTTATTTATTTAAACAATTGATTGCTTGCATCCGACTTAACAAGCTACACTAAAGAAATTTATTTGTTCCGCCGTCAAACCAATGGATTTTTGAAGGTTATGATCATACCATAAAATCAACGCGTAAAATTTTGACCAATAGAAAAATAAAAAAAGAGAGTCCCTTGTTAATAACAAAGTAATTTGTTGTCCCGCATCATAAAAAAGTCTTTCTGAAGGAACTGATGAAGAATAATAATTAAATAAGCCTCACCTACAAACATGTGTGTATTTTTATTTTAATAATATTAAAGGTGGGGCTAAGATCATAACTGTAATGAGCAGTGGCATCAATACTGCAATACGATGTTTCACCTTTGAATAATGTTGATCAACTAATTTTCTTTGTTCTTCTGCCAATTTAGTGTTTTTATTATCTCATAATTGTTGTTGTTCAAAATGCTGCCAAAAGTCAGGTTTTTGGCTGTTTCACCACCGCCTATTGTCGAAAGTTCATTAGTTAGAGTTCAGAAGACTAAATTAGGGCAAAAATTCCCTTGTTTGTCTTTTCTCTCTAATTGTAAGTAAATATTGTATTCATCCTCTTTAATTTCGGTTGCTCCCGGCTTATCTTTTAATTGCTCTGGCGGGGCTTGCTCGGTGGCAAAGCAGACCTTTATTTTTTTATCATCTTTTTGCGCATAGATTTTCGTTATTCGTTGGACTTCCTGAATTAAGTTCCTTTTGTTAGTGTTTTCAGTAGTATCTTCAGCAATTCCTAATTCCGTCTATAGTTTTTTGGTAATAATTTCTTTCTAATCTTGCCTTGGATAGATGTTCTTTAAATCTTTTGAATAAATCTTTAGCTTCTTCCTCCTGGCGAGCATTGTAATGTAAACCATTTCGAAAATGTTGACAAGTATCACATTAGTCGGTCTTTGGACTCATAATTTGAATCTCTGGTGTTAATTGATGTCATAGTTTTCTAAATGCATCATATTTTAGGATTTTAATTTGCCATCTTCTTCCAGACCAGCTAGAAAATCTCTATACACTATTTATAACTCATTTCAGCTGGTAAAAAGATAACTGACTGAGTTATTCTATTGACACTCCTTCCTGGACTTGGTAATCCATGGACTTCTGCATAATTTTCCAGAAAAATTTTTACTATTCAGCAACATTTTTTTCAATCACCATTTCAATTCAAATCCCCATTACAATAATAAATCATACCTAGATCGCCTCTACTCCAGTTCAATTAGGTTTTTTCTAGTGTCAAAAATTCTGATCTGTCAGATGTTGGAATCGAGATGTGAATAATGAATATTACATTTTTTTACGTGCGGACACTTACAATGGAGAGAAACTGAATAAGGAGAACGTGCTGGTATTAATATTCACCTCTCATTTTTAATTGTGACAGGATATGTCAAACCACAACCAGCTAATATACACTATCTATTACTATAGATCCTTTATGTAACCAGCAAATTGGAACGAAGAAAAAATTCTTTCACTAATAATTCTTCGAATAGCTCAAGAAAAGAAATTCAAACAATTTTATTGATTTTTCACAATCAATAATCGAAATCGAAAAAATCGATCATAATCGATTGTGACCAGCAAATCGAAACAATCAATTTTTATCCAAGATCGATTAGCAATTGATTTTTATATTGCGAGTGGCCTTTTGATTGTTTTACATTTATGGCCAAGTTTAAGTTAACTTTTTAGCTACACTTTACGGTTAATTGCAAGCCTTCATATCCAATTATCGTCAATTAATTTATTTACAACAATTATCCTGCTTACTGCAGCTTATACCTGGAAATCTTCGGCGAATTTGTAAGCACGCAAATAATAAAAATAAAAAATAGATAATAAAAATACGAAAGAGGCTACATCACATGTCCGAAACATGATTGTATGGCACTTCGATAAATGCGTCTTATTTATCACAATAAAGTCAAACTTCGATAAGCCAAACTTTTGAGAAACCACAAAAATTGAATTCAGCTTATCAAAATTCGGTCCATGATGATGATTTACGATTATAATTACTAAATTAGTATTACTTTTAAGGTAAAAATACAGGATTATAAACCATTCAAAAGTAAAAATTTTGGATTTTAGGCACACAGATCTGCAAAAAAAAAACACGTAAAATATTTATTAGCACTCGGTGTATGAATATTTTTTTTTGGAAAAACAATTATTTTCAATGATAAAACATGAGTATTGTTGTTTGGTATGGGGTCACATTACTACACTTAGTCACGTGGGGTGCGAATAACAATTCCCTTTAATTATTGTAAAAATACAAATTACCCATTATTTCTTAGAGGATAATACTTTTATGTTAAAAATACATAAATAATAAAAATATAAATAAACTATTATTGTTATAATCCATCAGAAGATATTTAATTGATTATCTCAAATAAGTTAAGTAAATTTTACATCTATAAAAAATAAACAAAATATAAATCACTGCACATGATTTGTTAAAGCAATAATAACATTTTCTGTTTACGATCAACAATGTGTGGAAAAATTCATTGGTAATAGTAAAGGTAGTCAATTTTTTATTAACTTGTTATTATTTCATTTATTGTTTGCTTTTTAAGTTGTCTTTTCTCATTTTGATTATTAATGATGATAAGCCAATTTAAATCTAGGCCATAATTATTTTTCATGGGAGGTTGACCAAATTTTCCAATTTCTCTTCACAAGTTATTGAGCAATCATATTTTTTAAATCATTTACCTAAAACTATTACATTGATTCATCTAAGTTTAATTCCATTCATATACTTTCCTTCAACTTTAAAACAATTATAAAAAACTACAAAGTGAACATAAAATTATAAAATAATATATATAGGGATAAGTGTATATGAAAATTAATAATAAATATAATGGTTCTAATGAATATCAAAAGGCCATTGATTTTTTAGAAAAAGGCTGTGGTTGTGGATGCTCTTCAAGAATTCCCAAGGAACAATTTGCAGAATTAAGGGAATCTTTTCAAGCTCTTTCTAAAGTAGAACAAGACATATTCTTAATGGCCCAACTTAAGGCAATGGATGGTGGGTCAATAAGCACTAGCAGACGCCTTAAAAAGAAAACCAGGTCCAATAAAAGAACTTTCTATCAGTGGGATCACAATACACTTCTTTGTCAAGAAACTTACCTCAATATGTTAGGAATTGGCAGAACTTTGAAAATATCAGAAGTCATCTAATAAACAATGGTCTTCTAACAAGAATTCATGGTAATATTAAAAGAATGCCTCAATGGAAAACTAAAATGATGATTGATAAAAATGTTGCTGAAGTAGTAAAAAATTTTCTAGAAAATTATGCAGAAGTTCATGGATTACCAAGTCCAGGAAGAAGTGTCAATAGAATAACTCAATCAGTTATATTTTTACCAGCTGAAATGAGTTATAAATCAGTGTATAGAGATTTTCTAGCTGGTCTAGAAGAAGATAGTAATTTGAAATCTTTGAAGTATGATGCTTTCAGAAAATTGTGACATCAATTGACACCAGAAATTCAAATTATGAGTCCCAGGACTGACCTGTGTGATACTTGTCAGCATTTTAGAGATGGTTTACATTACAATGCTTGCCAAGAGGAAGAAGCTAAAGATTTGCTCAAAAGATTTAAAGAACATCTGTCTAAAGCCAAATTAGAAAGAAATTATTATAATAAAAACACTAAATTAGCAGAAGAGCAAAGAAAATTAGTTAATCAGAATTATTCAAAGAGTAAAACACAATATTGTAGTATTGATGCTACTGCTCATTATAGTTATGATTGAGCCCAAATTGTTCATGTACCACACTTAGATCAACAAGTAAGTAAAATTTATTATCTTAGTCCATGCAAAGTTCATTTATTTGGTATTCAAGATGAAGCAATAAGAGAACAAATTAATTATGTTCTTAATGAAGATGAAATCATAGGAAAAGGTCCTAATGGAACTCTTAGCATGATTTTTGATGGAATTAAAAAATTGAATAAAGGTGAAAAACATTTAAAGATTACTTGTGATAATGCTGGGGGACAGAATAAAAATAATGTAACAATTTGGTTTTATTTATATTTGGTAATTTGTGGTTATTATGAAAGTGTTGAATTGAACTTTATGGTTCCTGGACATACTAAATTTAAATGTGATGGTAGTTTTGGACTGATTAAAAAACTCTACAGAAGAACAAGAGTAGATTGTGTGGGTCATGTGGTTGATGTAGTGAAAATGTCCAGTCCAGCAGGATTGAATAAAGCTCAATGTTATGAAAGTGGAAAAGGTTTTCAATACTTAGATATTAAAGCCATCTTAGGAATTTATTTTAAGAAATTACCAAGTATACAGAAATATCAACATTTTCTTTTTGAAACATCTAATCTTGGTACAGTGAAAGTTCAAGGAGTTGCTAATGGACCTTTTACTGAATTCAATTTATTAAAAACTAAGAAAGCAGATATTTTTGAAGAAATCAGAGCTTTATCTATTTTAGTGTTAACACCTCCTTCTTTAGATTACAAAAGGCAGGAATATCTTTATCATATTATTCGCCCATTTGTCAGAGACAAATTTAAAGATATTACTTGTCCAAAACCAATTTATGCTGACAATGAATAGAAAATTTAAAAATAAACTTTCTCTATTACTTCATTATTATATTAATAAAATAATTATATACTTAATAATGCTTTTATAAAAAGAAAGATATTAATTCGTGGTCCGCCGATCAACGATAGATTTTTAATATGTAGATCCGGGATATTAAACATATTAAAAATTGGTTGATGATCAAAACCAAAACTACCCATTTTTATTTTAAAAAAAATATATATTCTATTACTTTTTTTTTTTAAAAAAACTCTTAAAAAAATAATAAACTGTTTATTTTATATCTATAAATTCTATAAAAACTTATTTCAATCATGAATAATTTATCTGTGCAATTATTATCTAGTGGTATTATTGATCCTGATTTACATTATGGAGTACATGCAAAGACCCGGTGGTTTCAAGCTTCTAAAAACTTAAACAATATTTGTTATTGGAATCCAATCTGTGTTGGAATGAAAACACAATTTGTCCTTAATAGTAAAAATTTTATATTACGTGTTATAAAAGGTAACAAGCTCAATGCACTTCATCCAGGATATTGTTGCCAATGTGATGAAATTTCAAGTGAAGTTGAAAGTAATCCAACTGATGCTGTTTCCAATTTATATCAAAAAATTTTCCAAAGCTCAACAAGAATTTCTGGAATTAAAGCATTAGGATTTGAGTCAAATGACATTGTTCAAGAATTATTATTAAACATTGAATTTAGACCATATTCAATTCAAATTGAAAGAATTAACTTATTTATTTATGGTTTAGGTATTTCAAAAAATAAAGAATCTTGTGGAGCTGGAAATGGATACATATCTTCCTTTAATTATAAATTTTCAAATAAATGGTGTACATTTATTCAAAAAATAATCAATGATAAATTTATAATTGAGATATGGCATGAAGATGAATTACTTAAAGAAATTAAAAAAAATGATCCAAATGATGCTTGGAAAGGGCTAGGAATTCTGAATAAATATGAAGGAAAAAAAATTTCTGGTTTAAATAATAATGTAACATCAGTAATTCTGGAAGAGTTGAACACTTTGGCTTGTACTCCAAATGATTGGGATGATGTGGGTTTAATGCAAAAAATATTTGATTACTATCTAAAAAAAAAAACAATTGCAAACATAAACTGGTATAATTTTTTTTATCAATGGCATAAACAAAATTCTAGTATGATAGAGCTTTATTCCTCTTTAGAAAAAATATATCCCTTAAATCATAAGTTTAGTGATCGTGAATTACAAGCATGGAATGCAATGTTAAGAGCTGTGGGTTGTACAAATATCACTCCTTTCAGTAATAAAATTTCACCTGTAAGTTAAAATAATTTCAAATGATCATTTTTATCTAAATGAGCATACTAATTAATTAATATACAAATTATCATTTTTTCATTTCAGTATAGGTTTTGGACTAGAGCTATTGATCCTAAACCTGACAAAAATAATATTGATTTTTTATATAAATCTGGTTTTTTAAGTGCATATCCATCTTACAATAGTAATGAAACCTTTTGGAGTTGTTTCAAGCAAAGCCTTGATGAAAATAAATGAGGGTTAGATGGAAAGCAGAGAATACTGTCCATCATTGCACAAGATTTTTCATATGACACATTACAAAAAAAATTAGAGGTAAAATTTTTCAATAGCATCTAATAATTTATTTATATATAATAAGCTGTTTAATAAGCTGTTTAATACAAATATATTTTATTAGGTTTCACCCAATTCTATATCAGGTGCAAAAAAGTCTGCACAAATTTATGGGCGTGGATGTAAGCCTTTAGAAAAACCAGTTTATACCCAAAGATCTAGAATCACAGAAGAGATAAAATCACAATTTGATGCTTTTTTTTCTGATAAAGCTAATGTTTCTATGAGCTCATTTAAAGTTGATCCTAAATCTGAATTACCAATATTATATTTACAAGATCAGAAGCAATCTTTGTGGAAAAAATACTCAGAAATATACCCAGGTGGAATGTCAAGGACAACCTTCATGCTTCAATTACAAAATGGTAGGTATAAATATAGAGATGACTTAGGTGGACTATGTTCAATTTGTGCTGATTATGGATATGGTGTATTTGATGATTTAAATAAAGTTGTAATAAAATATATAAATGATAGTAATATTCAGGTAATTATTTTATATCTTATTTATAGTATATTTGGTTTACAGCATCTTCCTTAAATGCAGTTTTTGAAACCATGACAAAAAAAACAAAAATGGGTAACAATTATTTCTGATAATGGGCCTCATTATCACAATTCAGAATTAATGATAATTTTGTCATATTGGAAGGATTGGTGTGATATTACAATTCATAAATGGATTTTTCTTGAACCTGGTGAAGCTAAAACTACAATTGACTCTCATCATACTCAGGTAAATTAAATTCATTATAAGTTATTTAATAATATTTTTTTAATTATTTATTTTTGCTTTTTATAGATTTCACATTCAATTAAAAAATATGTTAGATTAGGATGTAATATTACAGAAGGTAATGATATTGAATTAGCCATCAAAGGTTTACTAGGCACTTCAGTAGCAAACCTGACACCAAATAGGGAAAAAAATAAAGGAAAAATAAAAACAATACCAGGTATATCCAATTGGTTTGAATGGCAATGGCCAACAGAAGGTCAATATGCTGGTTATATTAGAGCTAGATCCTTGCCTAATATAGGTGGATGGAAAATTTCTCCCCAGCACAGATTCAAAAATTATCAAAAGCAAAAGTTACTAAACCTCAACCACAAATTTCTATCCCAACCACACCAAATTTACCTTGGACTTTGTCAATTCCTAAAAATATGGGTAATTAATTGTCTAGAAATTTTCTATTATTTTAAATATACAAATTTAATTTTACAAACTTACTTGAAAAATAAAATTGTTTATCAGGCAATGAAATTAATAAATCCAAACCAAGCAACATAACAGTCCAACCAAATCAAATATTGTGAGTCTTTTAAAATCTATTAATTACTATTATCTATGGTGATAAATTAACAAATCATTTATTAATATAATTTTAAATAGCATTTCTGATGAATTTTTGAAAAAAGGATGGGCATTAAAAGAAAATCAAAAATTTGGGAATAAAGGTGGAGCAAAATTTCCGAAAAAAATAATTACCATTTTACAAGGATTTTTTCATGCAGGTAATGTTGATAAAAGTGATCGTTATACTGCTCAAGATATGTGTTCTGAATTAATAAAGATGGCTGAAGATGGTGAAATAAATCAAGAATCAATTCCAAGAGTAGAATCTATACAAAGTTGGATTACTAGTTATGCTGCTGCATGTAAAGCTGAGGCATCAAAAAATGTCATAAATCTAATAAATGTAGAGTTTAGTAATAATAACAATCAATAAATTTATTATAAAAAAAATTATATGAGAATTACCATTGGAATTAAGTTGAGTTCTATGACAACAAAGCATTGTTCAACTGAATTATATTATGTTTTTTAAAAAAATTTATTAAAATTCAATAAACTTTAATAAAACATCAACATTTAAAAAAAAAATTTAATTTTTTTTATATATATTTTATACTTGGAATCCACAGCTCCTCCAAAGTGAATTATTTATTTTGAAATAATAAAATAGATAATTTTTATATTTTTAAAAAAATCAAGTTCCTATATATCTATAACTTTGCATGATTTCATGTGACTCTGTATAACAAAAAAATATTTTTTCATAATATATATACAACTTTCGTCACTCGATACATTTTTTTAAATTTATATATGCCGATCGCCCGGTTTTTACTAATCAATTTCTATCGTTGATTGGCGGACCACGAATTAATAATTTTTGTTGCCAATAAAGATCTGCAAGTTTGTGTTTTTTAACAGTTAATAAGTCATTAATAGAGTTATTAAGTACTTAATAACTTGGTCATTTATCAAAATAATTTTTATGCCCATCACTATACGCGTCGACCAATAACTTCTTTTTTTATAAAAAAATTTTTTTTTAAAATGTCATACACTACTGATAAAAGAAAACAACAAAACAATACAAGGAATGACGAGTAAGTGTTTTAAGGATGGTGGTGGTGGTTATCACCCGCCACCCGTCATCACTCTAGTTATATAAAAAGAAAATGATTGCGACTCTTTACTGAATTTTGGATTTTTTTTTTTTTTTTTGCTTTAAGCCAACTAGAATGGGAGTCCAAATTCATATTAATAAATCAAATGTTAGAAACATTACCATCCAAAATTAAAATTTCAAGCAATCAAAAAGAAGTTATAGTAAGTTTCCAGCGAATTTATGAATTCATTCATTTTTTGTCAACTCATATTTAACATTAAGTTAAGTTTGGATGGAAGGTCTGTGTTCAGTTCATTATGAAAAAAACTTGTCAATCTTGACCAAAGAAATACAAATAAGGAAATTGTTTGCATAAAAAACTATGAACCTTTCTTATATATATGTATATTATCTTTAGTTTTACAAATATATTCGAATTTTTAATTGAATTTAATTGGATAGAATTAAGAGTGATTATTATTGATATATATATTTAAAAAGGAAAAAAATGAGAATATCGTTATTTATGATGATCTTATGCTGTGATCCATTTATTACATATTTTATTTTTTACATAAAAAAAAAGCAATTGAAAAAAATTACTGGAATTAAATAGTCACCACAGATCTATAGTAATAGTAATAGTAATAGTAATAGTAGTAGTAGTAGTAGTAGTAGATGATAGTAAAATTCGAATTTTACATAGTAAAAAAAAATAATTTTATAATTGAATTTCTTACATCCTTGCTTGAGGGGAATTTCTCTACAAAAAAAAATGAAACAAAAATGTGGGGATGGCCATCCTATTTATATTTTTTTGAATTAATAAAATAGACTATTGTCTTGACCTTAGTGATGTTGTTGTGTGAGTAAAACGCACGAAGCTCATTGTAAGGTTGTGGGCGAAACCTCTTAATGACTGTCGAAACTCTGTCGAAACTCTAATGAACAATTAATGTGTAACCTGTCGAAACTCTGATGATTGGCGAAAACCCCAAATGCAAAACTCTGCCGAAACTCTAATAAACAATTAATGTGTAACCTGTCAAAACTCTGTCAATTGATTTCTGGAGGAGTTTCTCCCACAACCTTAGCTCATTGTCATGTTTTCGTTTAAAAATATCTGTATTTGTGTTACATTCCGTATATTTATTAAAATATTTCATATTATTTATTATTTATTTGGAAGGAATTAATGGCAATAATCCCAAATGGGATAATTCACCCAGACTGGGATATTAATTAATTAAACATGTATATAAGGAACAAGAATTCGCTGTACTTTAAAAGTGACTTTGTAATAAGTTAACTTAATAGTGTGTTTTTGTGTAATTGATAGTGTACCATTTTTGATTTAATAAAATCTATTTGAATCTACTAAAGCAAATAAACAAAGATAAATTTATTATTTATCAAAAAAAGAAATAAAGAAACTTTAAAGTATATAAACATGATTGATTTTGAGATTGACATCAAAAAAATTTGCAACATTAAAAATCATTAAACTTTATACATTTAATAATATAAAAACAATGCTACTTGTATGATTGATTCAATAAAGGAACAAAATTAATTATTTTGCAATAAAAGCTATTTGTTTGTTTGTTTATTGTTGTTTTTGATTTTGGTATTAATGCATGGTTTGTTTCTATTCATGATACAGTCAGAACTCGTTAAACCAAAGTCAATATTTTCAAAAAAAAACTTCAATCTAAAAACCTTAATAAAATCGGCTTGTTGAGGTAATTTGATAGGTAGATAATAAAACAACATCATTTTATCATGTATATTTGGTTTATCAAAGCACCATCTTAACGAGTTCTAACTGTACATTTATTCATTTTTATTCGTTTTTATTCGTTTTTATTCGTTTTATTTGTTTTTATTTGTTTTATTTGTTTTTATTCATTTTATTCATTTTTATTTGTTTTTATTTGTTTTTATTTGTTTTATTCACTTTTATTCATTTTTGTTCATTTTGTTCGTTTTGTCCATTTTGTTCATTTTTGTTTGTTTTTGTTTGTTTTGTTCATTTTGTTCGTTTTTGTTCGTTTTGTTCGTTTTTGTTCAAATTATTTTTTTACTCAAATTGTTTGTTTTATTTGAGTAAGCCTTATTTGAATAAAAACCTAACTACTGCTCAAGATTATGATATAATTTTAGCACAAAGAGCTTTAGAAATAATTTAATTACAATATAATAGAGTTAAAAAAAGGATTCATTTTAAAAGAATATCAGATAAATATCAGCACTTTCAATATTTACTAGTAGGCTTTTAGACAATATGATAAAAATACTATTAACTTATCAGTATGTTAATACCTTGATTATTTTTTTAAGAATAATCAGATTCTGATATTTGCTAATACCCCATTACCCAATTTGGCATCATTCAAGTAAAAAGAGAACCAATAGATTATGTGTAAGCAAAGAAAGATGAGACCCTAAATTAGAAACCATAACAGCTTGATAGCTTGATTGACACAGTTGTGTAGTCTTGCAATTTTTTTATTGTGTATTTTTAAATATAATTAACCATACATCTTTAATAAAACAAACATGACTTAGCTATTTAATCATTTCCTTGTATGTGAATGCCTCCACCCATCAAATATTCATGATGGTCATGATTATTATGCAATACATTTGATATCATTATTGACATAACAAACAATTACATCACCCAGTTAATGATACCAAGGCCATGCATAAACAAAGCTTTTAATAATGCCTGTCTACCCAGATCTCTGGTATTCACAATAATAAATTATTTTTCCCGATTATCAATTATGGTTCCTTATGAATAATAAATCTGATGTTGATTACAGGTGTCAGATTTAATTAAACTTTCCTATCACAAACATGCAATTGCGATGCAACTAAGCACAATTCAGCACCATGGAATTTTTTCCACAGGTGAAGGAGGGTTGAACATGTTGGAAGACTTTGGACAAAACATCCCCTTATCTTTTCCTCAGACCAGGCTGGACGTTACATATATGGGCATTGATAACTGATGAGAGTTGACATTTGTGTGATGATTGCTTTGTGTTATACCCCTCTAGAATAAAGTTGGCACCTGCAACTGGTTGAAAATTCTGCAACTCAGGAGGTTGTAACCTGGGTCATTGTTTTGGATTTTTCCTGAATTCAGAGTTTTGAGTCCTGGGTTGCTGTAATTTTTATGAAAAGAAAAGTATTAATATTTAACAATTAATTATTTAAATGTTTATTTTGTTGAAAAAAATATACATTGATAGTGTACATTTTCTGTGCTTAACATCCATGTGACCCTAAGTCTGGACAATAGATCCCTTTCTATGAATTTGGCTGGTATATCCCAAAGGCGTCTCCTGCCTTGTCAGTGGCATGCCTACTCACCAACAACCCTGCCCCATTTATTTAAATAACAAGTTCAGTTGGTCAAATAAAAACTAAAGAGAAGCAGAAAATTTATGAAAATGATTAATTTATATGGAACATACCAAACAAAATCCGAACCATTTTGTAACTTTTTTCTTGTTGGCCATATTGCTGACAAGGATATATATAATCATGCGATAATTTTGATCTACAGGACAGAGGACTGATTGAGCAAAAACCCAATCCAGTCTCCTACCCAAAATTATGAATTTGTTGGTTAGTATCAGAGAAACAGAGTGTTTAGGAAAATTTTTATACAAAACAAACACTATTTTACAACTCTCCTCTTAACATCAGAGTCCAAATGCAAACTCAGGGCCACCAACCCTGCTCTGAATTGTGACCCCCTGTGCTTGAAACGAGTTGCAGATTCTCTTGATATTCCTCCAGAGTTGCAACATGGTCACAGTGCCACCCTTACCCTGGAGGTGGGATCGTTGCAGTTGACTTTTCAGCTTAAAGTTGGCACCTGCAACTGGTTGAAAATTCTGCAACTCAGAAGGTTGTAACCTGGGCCATTGTTTTGGATTTTCCCTGAATTTAGAGTTTTGAGTCGTGGGTTGCTGTAATTTTTATGAAAAGAAAAGTATTAATATTTAACAATTAATTATTTAAATGTTTATTTTGTTGAAAAAAATATACATTGATAGTGTACATTTTCTGTGCTTAACATCCATGTGACCCTAAGTCTGGACAATAGATCCCTTTCTATGAATTTGGCTGGTATATCCCAAAGGCGTCTCCTGCCTTGTCAGTGGCATGCCTACTCACCAACAACCCTGCCCCATTTATTTAAATAACAAGTTCAGTTGGTCAAATAAAAACTAAAGAGAAGCAGAAAATTTATGAAAATGATTAATTTATATGGAACATACCAAACAAAATCCGAACCATTTTGTAACTTTTTTCTTGTTGGCCATATTGCTGACAAGGATATATATAATCATGCGATAATTTTGATCTACAGGACAGAGGACTGATTGAGCAAAAACCCAATCCAGTCTCCTACCCAAAATTATGAATTTGTTGGTTAGTATCAGAGAAACAGAGTGTTTAGGAAAATTTTTATACAAAACAAACACTATTTTACAACTCTCCTCTTAACATCAGAGTCCAAATGCAAACTCAGGGCCACCAACCCTGCTCTGAATTGTGACCCCCTGTGCTTGAAACGAGTTGCAGATTCTCTTGATATTCCTCCAGAGTTGCAACATGGTCACAGTGCCATCCTTACCTTGGAGGTGGGATCGTTGCAGTTGACTTTTCAGCTAGCATGGCAGCCATCTCTGGTCTGAAAAGATTAGTGAAAGCGTCATTGACAATTGGTGCAATCTCAGTAAACTCCAGATCCACGCGCCTTCTGGAATTCGGTTGCATCATCATATCTTCAGGTCGTCGGGTAAGATTAGCCTTTTGTACACGAGGAATGTGTGAGAATGATTGTAATGTGTTCAAGGTAGCATGCATGTTTCAATGCCTGCCAATTTCTGATAATCAAACATCACATACTCGAATTGTCTCTTTTTAACGGTGTGCTGCCTTGATATCTTGTAATTATTAATTATAATAATAATATTAATATTATTGATTACAAAAAGCAAAATATTATCAATGAAAATCTTGTAATTACCCAGCAAGATCTGCTCTGTGTTTTGATTCCAATTAAAATGTTTATAACTAAAAAATAAATAAAAAAAAGTACCTCTGGTTAGTTATTAACATGTTTTCTTTAGGAGACCCAAGCCAAACCAAACAACAACACTCGCATTTTGTCACCTTAGACTCTGTCAAAAAATAAATTATTTTTATTGTTTTTCCAAGAAAAAAAAAATCAATTCGTGTCTGTCCTACCAAAAAAAAACCAATAGGATAAATAATTAATTCGCAATTCGCGATGGACGGAAAGGATCGACATACATTTTAATATATAGTAAAATGCAGGGATAATAAACATAATAAAACTAATTAGTAAAAATAATATTGAGCCGATTTTAATTTTAAAAATTTTAAAATGACTAACCGTCCCAATTTAACTATAAATCTCATTTCAATAGGCCAAATAAAGCCACACTTGCATTATGGTGTAAACTCAAGAGATTGGTGGGTTATGAAGAGTAAAAGTAAACCAGAAGAAGGTGCGTTACTTTATCCAAGGAGAGTTGGTTGGGAAACTAGCATAGAACAAAATGGCAGACAATACTATACATGCATTACTGAAGGCAATGAAACTAGTAATTTACTACCAGGATATAGATGTCGTTCTGGGTGCAAGTTTAGTGATATAGAAGAAGCACCTAGTAATGCAATAACAAGCTTATATAAAAGGCTAAATCCTAATTCAAATACAAATTTTTCTGGTCCTTTGGTTTTAGGTTGGGATAACAAAGAAATATTGGAAGCTTCACTGAAGGATATAGATTTTCAACCCTTTGCTATAAAGTTTGACAAATTTTTAATATATATTATAGATATTGGCATGGGAGAAGAGAGTGATTTTGGTGTCAAAATTGATTATACTTCTTCATTTATAGGTGAATATAATAGAACACGTGCTTTGTTTATTCAAACTGTTGAATATGATCATTGCAAAATTTCTATATATGTGGATAATATTGAATCACCAGTGTTTTTCTTTGGATCTACACCATCAGAAGTATGGGAAAATACAAAGATTTATAAAAAATTCACTGGAATGCAGTTGTTTGGGTTGGAACATCCAATGACCAAACAAAATATACAAATTGGTAAAATTCCTAAATGCCACCTATATCTTGGAATAACGAAAAAATTATGGATGCTATTTTCAATTATAATTTGAAAAAAAGAATTCCTAATATTGACTGGAGAAGAGTTTTCAATCTTGGCTAGAGCAAAAAAGCACAATTATTGAACTGCATGGAAAATTAAAAAATTTATATCCATACAATCATGAATTTAGTGAACGTGAAATGAGAGCATGGCGTGCAATGTTGAGGGCTACCGGATGTACAGAAATCACACCAGTTTCAATAGACAAGTTAGAGGTAATTTTTATTCAGTTTTTTATTCTAAATTCATAATTTTCAAGATTTGCATGAGTATTTTTAATTTCTTCATTTTCACTGGAATCAATTTCTTAAAAAACTAATGCAAAATCATCTTGAGCCAGGATTTAAAATCATCATTGATTTGAACTAATACAAAATTTTTTGATGAATTTAAGCATGAATTTTGGTCTTGAGGCTTTGATCCATCAGTTGATCAAGATACCTTGGAGGTTTTAAATAGTAATGGCTTTTTGAATGTGAAAAAAAAAATAGATTTCACTATAGCTGATATTTTTTGGGAATGTTTTAATAAATCATTGGAACAAAACAAAACAGGCTATGATGGTAAAATAAGAATATTGTCAATAATTGCAAGAGAATTTCAATACAAAGAACTTCAAAGAAAACTCAAGGTAAGTTTATTTTAATATGCATATTTGAACTACATTTCATCATTGCTTTGTATCAATGGTGACATTGAACAATGTTGATGGCCCAATGGATTAATGAATTAATGATGGTTGTTATAATTAAAGAGTTCTCCAAAATATTTAAATTCCTCAGATTTTATAACCTAGATGATAATTTTTTATTAGAAATAATTTTTGATTTAAAATTTTGAGTAATATCATTAAGATTAAATATTGTTTAATAACATCATACTTTGATGTTGATTATTTACAATAAAGTATATCCAATAAAATTGTTTTTCCATTGAATTTTAAATTGAATCCTTGTTATTTCATTAAAAAAAAAAATCATCATTAGTCTCAAAATCCATTAAGTTCATTAAGATGTACATAAACATCATAACATTCTTATTGATAGTAATGCCATTAATGATTAAATTGCAACAATTTATACTTCTCTGAATAAAATAGGTGTCATCTAAAACAATATCCAAAGCAAGATTGCATTCCAAAGTTAATGGTCCAGGATGTGCAGGAGTTGAAAAACCAATAATTACAAGAGTTCGAATTACTGAAGAAGCTAAAAGACAATTTGAAATTTTTTTTGCTGACAAAAATATTGTCAATTTAAGTTCTTATAGAGTAAATGAAAAAACTGGTGATCCTGTAAAATATTTGAAAGATCAAAAAGAAACATTGTGGAGAAAATACTTTGAACTACATCCATCTGGAATGAAAAGGACATCATTTTTAAAACACTTGAATGATGGTTCTTTTGTATATGGTTGGCTCGGTCTAAAGACCTCCTATTTCTGCGCCACGTGGCCAAATTTCAAAAATAGCAATTTTGTAATT
>CAUDNR010004173.1:5037-25077 GCA_958430865.1 Entrophospora sp. SA101 | reverse complement strand
TCTGGTAAATATTATAAAATATTATCATCATTATCATCATCATCATCATCATTATGATTTTAAATTATAATTTTAATTTTAATAAAAAGGTACAGATACACTTATATGGAAGAGATGTTGGGTAATGTTGCAGGCGCAAGACAGATTTTTGAACGTTGGATGCAATGGGAACCAGATGAATCAGCATGGAATTCTTATATAAAAATGGAAAAAAGGTATGGCGAAATTGATAGAGCTAGAGCAATATATGAAAGATTTGTGAGTGTACATCCTGAACCTAAAAATTGGTTAAAATGGGTTAAATTTGAGGAAGGTCAAAATAATTTAGGTAATTAATTATGAAAAAAAATTTTTTTATCAAAGTATATGTATTTTATATGTGCAAATTTTAAATTCTTGTGATTAAATATCAATAATTTCTTTTTATTAGAAAGGTGTAGAGAAATTTTCAGTCATGCTATTGAAATTTTGGGAGAAGATCAAATGGATCAAAAGATTTTTATTGCATTTGCAAAATTTGAAACAAGGTTGAAAGAGGTGCGTGTCTTTTACCACAATTCAAACAAGAAATTATATCTTTATTAGGTACATTTTAAAAATTTATCTTTTAACCTAGTAATAAATTATTTATCTATTTGGTGATTATTATAATTATAACTATTGATTCAATAGTATGAAAGAGCAAGAATTATTTATAAATATTCTTTGGAAAAATTACCAAGGTCTAAATCTGAATCACTTTATAATGCATACACACAATTTGAAAAACAATATGGCGATAAAGAAAGCATTGAAGATGTTGTAGTAGGAAAAAGAAGAGTCCAATACGATGATGTATGTGGCATTTTTTAAATATTTTAAATTAGTCTTTAAATGAGTTTTATCATTTTTGTAAATTAAAAATAAATTTTTAGGAATTAGCAAAAAATCCTAAAAATTATGATGTATGGTTTGATTATGCAAAATTAGAAGAAAATTCTGGCAATGAGGAAAGAGTACGTGAAATTTATGAACGTGCAATAGTTGAAGTACCACCAACTGATGAAAAAAGGTTTTGGCGTCGTTATATATATTTATGGATAAATTATGCATTATATGAAGAACTTGTAACTAAAGTAAAGTATTGTTGTTATATTATATTTAAAGTTGTAAGAATTTATTAATACTAAAAAATTTTTTTATTAAAGGATTATGATAGAACACGACAAATTTATCAGGCATGTCTAAAATTAATACCTCATAAACGATTTACATTTGCAAAAATATGGTTGCTTTATGCGCAATTTGAAATACGACGTTTAGAATTAAAGGCTGCAAGAAAAACTTTGGGTACTGCAATTGGTGAGTTGAATTAATTTTTATTATATATTGTTTAGAAGAAAAATTAACTTATTATCTTATATATATATATTTTTTTGGTATTAGGGATGTGCCCAAAAGATAGGCTTTTTAAAGGATATATTGAATTGGAATTACAGGTAAATAAATATATACTGCATGAGGCTTTTAAAATTCATTATAAAAAGATTAATATATTCTTTTAAAAAAAGTTACGAGAATTTGATCGTTGTCGTACTCTATATTATAAATATTTGGAATATAACCCAGCAAACTGTTATGCATGGATTAAATTTGCAGAATTAGAAAAAATGTTGGGTGATTATGATCGATGTCGTGGTATTTTTGAATTGGCAGTCGATCAACCAATAATAGATATGCCAGAACTTTTATGGAAGGCATATATTGATTTTGAATTTTCAGAACAAGAATTTGATAAGACAAGACAATTGTATGAACGTTTGTTAGAGAAGACAGGTCACGTTAAAGTGTGGATTAGTTTTGCACAATTTGAATTGTATGCTGAAGAAGGAGGAAATAAAGAGGTTTCTGTAGAAAAAGCTCGTAAAGTGTTTGAAAGAGCTTATAATAGTATAAAAGAAAGAGATTTAAAAGAAGAGGTGTTGTATTTATTTGCAATTTTTTTTATAAACATTAAATTAATATATCTATATTAATATAATACTTTTTGTTAACTTTTTATAGCGAGTTCTTTTATTAGAATCTTGGAAAGATTTTGAAAGTAATCATGGTACTGAAGATAGTTTATCGGTTGTTGAAGGAAAAATGCCTAAAGTTGTTAAGAAAAGACGCAAATTGGATGACGCTGAGGGTCACACTGGTGGTGTTTCATGGGAAGAATATTTTGATTATATATTTCCTGATGATCAAACTCAAAAACCAAACTTTAAATTATCAGCTACAGCTCATGCTTGGTGGCAAAAGGTAGGTCCATTATTATTATTATTATTATCATCATCACCATCAAATAAAAGTATGGATATAAAAAATTTTTTTTAAATAGATGCAACAACAGCAACAACAGCAACAACGTCAGCAAAACCAAGACGATCACGATGATGATAATGATGATGATGATAATGCTAATGTTGTTGATAATGATGATGATAGTGTTGATGATAATGTTGTTGATGATGATGATAATGTAGATGATAATGTTATTGATGATGATGATAATGTTGTTGATGATGATAACGAGGAGGAGGAGGAGGAGGAGGAGAAATAAATAGATATTAAATTATATATATATTAAAATAAATATTTTTGTTATATTATTATTATTAATTGTTTTAATAATGAACATTGTAAAAATTTAATTAAAAGCTGATGGATGATATCACACATTTTTTTAATGACCAATGGTCATTAGGCACATCAGCCGATTTGGTTTTTTGGCCCTTTTTTTCAAACCCTCTACACACACATGTAAACTCGGCAGGTCGGCCATTTATTTATTTAAACAATTGATTGCTTGCATCCGACTTAACAAGCTACACTAAAGAAATTTATTTGTTCCGCCGTCAAACCAATGGATTTTTGAAGGTTATGATCATACCATAAAATCAACGCGTAAAATTTTGACCAATAGAAAAATAAAAAAAGAGAGTCCCTTGTTAATAACAAAGTAATTTGTTGTCCCGCATCATAAAAAAGTCTTTCTGAAGGAACTGATGAAGAATAATAATTAAATAAGCCTCACCTACAAACATGTGTGTATTTTTATTTTAATAATATTAAAGGTGGGGCTAAGATCATAACTGTAATGAGCAGTGGCATCAATACTGCAATACGATGTTTCACCTTTGAATAATGTTGATCAACTAATTTTCTTTGTTCTTCTGCCAATTTAGTGTTTTTATTATCTCATAATTGTTGTTGTTCAAAATGCTGCCAAAAGTCAGGTTTTTTGGCTGTTTCACCACCGCCTATTGTCGAAAGTTCATTAGTTAGAGTTCAGAAGACTAAATTAGGGCAAAAATTCCCTTGTTTGTCTTTTCTCTCTAATTGTAAGTAAATATTGTATTCATCCTCTTTAATTTCGGTTGCTCCCGGCTTATCTTTTAATTGCTCTGGCGGGGCTTGCTCGGTGGCAAAGCAGACCTTTATTTTTTTATCATCTTTTTGCGCATAGATTTTCGTTATTCGTTGGACTTCCTGAATTAAGTTCCTTTTGTTAGTGTTTTCAGTAGTATCTTCAGCAATTCCTAATTCCGTCTATAGTTTTTTGGTAATAATTTCTTTCTAATCTTGCCTTGGATAGATGTTCTTTAAATCTTTTGAATAAATCTTTAGCTTCTTCCTCCTGGCGAGCATTGTAATGTAAACCATTTCGAAAATGTTGACAAGTATCACATTAGTCGGTCTTTGGACTCATAATTTGAATCTCTGGTGTTAATTGATGTCATAGTTTTCTAAATGCATCATATTTTAGGATTTTAATTTGCCATCTTCTTCCAGACCAGCTAGAAAATCTCTATACACTATTTATAACTCATTTCAGCTGGTAAAAAGATAACTGACTGAGTTATTCTATTGACACTCCTTCCTGGACTTGGTAATCCATGAACTTCAGCATAATTTTCCAGAAAATTTTTTACTACTTCTGCAACATTTTTATCAATCACCATTTTAGTTCTGCATTGAGGCATTCTTTTAATATTGCCATGAATTCTTGGTAGAAGACCATTATTTATCAGGTGATTTCTGATATGTTCAAAATAAGTTCTACCAATCCCTAACATATTGAGATAAGTTTCTTGACAAAGGAGTGTATTGTGATCCCAGTGATAGAAAGTTTTTTTGTTAGATCTGGTTTTCTTTTTAAGGTGTCTACAGATAAAAGGCATGAAGTAATTAAACAAATACTTTACGAAACTGAGAAACCAGACTTGTCATCATTAACACAAGAAGATTTGGAAAGACATGAAATGATAGAACGAGCATGAAAATTATTTTGTAGACATCAAAAAGAACAAAAAGAGCTTGAATTAGCAAGAAAATATAGAATGTTAAATGAGGCGAATATTGGATTAGAAAAGGTAGATGAACGATTATTTAAAGAAGCTCAGCTTAATAATTCAAAAATATTGTTTCCTGGAAAAATGAAAATTCCTACAGAAACACCACCTTTAGATGGATGGAATTATAATTATACTAAACCTATTACTACTACAATAGTGAATAAGGATGATGAAGTGGTTGATGAGGTAGATGTTGATGACAATGATGACAATGACAATGACAATGATGATGATGATGACAATGACAATGATGATGATGATGGTGATGGTGATGGTGGTGGTGATGATTATGATGATGGTGATGATTATGATGATGGTGATGTGGAAAATAATGTTGACAGTAGTAATAAACAATAGATGAAAATTAAAAATTTTCACCCAAAATTTTTGTGACTTCTTTCTTCATCTGGCCTGGACAATTGATTGAATAAAACTTTCATTTCATTTCTTCTGGTGGATGGGATTAAGAAGATCTAAATTTTGTTTTAAGTTCAGAAGAAATTTAACCCTTTTAGATTATGAAATTGAACAAAGATGCTATTTCCTCCCATAAAATGGTTTATAATAATAATATTGTTATTATTACTATAAAAAAATTTTTTAAAATTCAAAAAATTCAAATTTACCCAATAAAAATTTAATCATATGTCACATGATCACCAGTTTGTTATTACTATCAAAACTATTTTGTCACGTGTGATCTGTGGATCTACAAATGAAATTTGACCCTCTATATAAAAAGTGGGACGTATTACTGTTAGCATAGTGGAAATTTGAATGTTACATAATTTTTTATATTGTGCAATGTAACTTTACAATACACGGAAAACATTCTGGCAATAAAAGTAAGTGATAAACTAGATTTGAATTGGATATGAACTTGATCTCCAATTTAGAGAGGTAACTACTATATACTGGTGAAGTTTCAGGGGCTGTATAACATTTCGTATACCAAAAAACTTCCACTCTGCTATTACTGTGCACATGGGAGAAAAATCTTTTTTTTTTTGGAAGTGAAAAAAAGGAGAAACATATGGCACGCCATGCTGGACACCATTTTGTTGTAAATATATATATATATACAATTGTCGCAATTATTACAACAAAATATAGTACACTTTTGTTCAACATGGCGTGCCAAATATTGGGTTAAAGTTTGTTATCAAATTCCTAAAATTCTATTTAGGAACAATATGACTGATAATCTCTGTCACAAATTTCTCCTGCATTTATGAAATAATAATTTACAAATTCTATTATTAGGAACTTTTTATAAGCTTAAATTATTTTATACTTATCAAGTCTTTTAAAGTGATATTGATAGATAATCACAGCTTCAAAGTGAAAATGTGGTGCATTTTGAATAGCTGTAACTTTATATAGAGTGCTCCTTCCATTATGAAAAAATATTCATTAGAAAATCATCTTATGACTGTTAATATGGAAAATATAGGAAAATACACTCCCTAGTAGTACCATTTCTGTATGTTAGGCACGGGAAAGTTTATATATTCCGTCCGCATTTATTCAGTACTATATAGTGCATAATTTTTTTATAGGATGGGACGCATAAGGAAATTCGCGTTCCAACGAATTTTATTTGCGAAGCAAAAATTTTAAATTTCCATTCTAACGCGAATTTAATTATAATTCGTCGAAACAATTATCGTTGAATTAATATTAATGTATTAGACGATATATATCGATCCAAGCCAAACCACGATTCATGAGTTAAGTTATTTATATACTCGATAGTATATATTGATTCAAATCGATTCGAATTTCGTTGGTTCATTCGGATCCTTACCTTTTCTATTAGATTTTAAGCTTGTGAGATTCTTCTTTCGATCGATTGAATGATACCATCAATAATTTTTTCTATGCCATCTTTTCATTATTAATGAATATGTAAGTTACATATTGTTTAGTATGCTTAAAATACTTCTCATGAGCTCTTCTAGCATATTTTAGTCATCCCAAAAAATTTTTGGGCAAAGATAGGAGGAATTACTTTCTAACTTTTCTTCATTACAGTTTCTTTTGTATTTGGCATTAAATTTTCAAATATCCGGGTGCAACCTCTAATAAAGTGTAACATTGAATATTTTCCTGGTTTATTTTAAATAAAATATTTTTTTTTTGATGCACTGCCCACCAATCCTAAATTACAAAATGACAAATATAATTATGTTTATTTATTTATTTACGCCAAAAGCGGAAAATAGCGCAATGACAATCAGTAAATCAACTTTTCTATTTTTTAGTCGTCATAGTAAAAATCCTTGCAATACAGTTTTGTTAATAAGAGTCCCTACAACAACAAGTAAATACAATAACGCATTACATTCGTTTGTTAACATACAGCGTGTAACGAAAATAATGGTGGCTCATGATACAAAATAATTTTGCATAACAAACAATAAAATGCGTTGTTTATCATGATTGGTACATCTTTCCAGCTTGTTTATGTCCCATTGAAGGCATTTATAAAAGAAAAGGCTTCGCCAAATTCTGCTTTCTATCCCTAGCATCTTTTAAATGTGTGTTATACGAAGATTGAAAGCCTAACTTCAAGATGTTTCATATTATTTACATTATTGGTCTGACAATGCTCATTCAGCGAGGGAAAATACATTATAATCTCGAAAGACCTAAAGAAGTGAGTACTCTTGAGCATAACAGGACAATGGCTGTCTGATCAATGGCTTTATATATTTTTTTCTCAAAATAACCGGGTTTCTTTTATTTATAATCGATAACGTTCTAGAAAATATGGAAGCATGTAATATTATATGCTTAATCTTCGAAACTTTAGTTACAAGCTGATATAATTTTTTGTATAATTATCTTATCATGTACATTGATACGTTAGAATGGTTATTAAAAAATCCTGTGTCAAAAATTTTAAATCAAAAATTTTAGGAGGTTTAAAAAAGAATGCAATATCAATTTTTTTTTATTTACAAAATAAGCAACTTTTTGTCACCGCCATTATTTTCGTTACATACTGTATCAAGTAGTATCACCAAAGCCCAAAATTGGCATGAAGCTAATCTCTGAAAACTTAAAAATATTCGATGAATTCGCCTATGTAACAATATCGAAACAAAACAAATTATAAAGATGCACCAATTCAAATAATAAATAATTGGTTAATTTAACTTTGTAAGTTTTTTTATTCACGCTTGCGTCAAAAATGGTTTCATACATTCTCGCTGGAGCAGTTTGTTTTAAAGTTTTGCCTTTAAAATATAATTACAATTGTTATTTTTAAAAATTATAACTTGAAATCTTAAGATTTACTTGTAAATTCATTAGGAACAATAGTGCATTATGAATGAATAGGTAAGAATGAGAAATGAAAGAGTGACAAGTCGTAGGAAAAACTTTTGTTTTTTGTAGATTTATTTTAAGAAATCAAAACAATTATTAAGAAACAAATACTGTGAAAGGTGATAGTAAATAAAGTTTCTTTCAGGATATTTTCCAGATAAGTCGCTTTTATATTATTATTGTTGTTGTTGTTGTTATTATTTATGTATGACAGTATTTTTTACATTATATTTACCAGAATTTATTTTAATAATGGATTTGCCTATAGTGGATTTTTTTTTATCTCCCTTTATAATAAAATTTGTTCGTTATAATAGTGGCTTCTTAAAATCTCTCCATTGTGATTTTTATATTAATATGTATAAATCATGTTCGTTATCGTGGAAATCATGTGGTTGCGTGGACGATCTTTTGCACTAATGGTTAATGAATGTGATTTCTAAAAAAATTCCAATTCAGTAGTGTTTACAGAATATGTGTGTGGCTTTGTTTAAAACACACTAAAAAAAGTAATTTTTAATTCTACCAATTATTTATTTGAAAAATAAATTAATTTGCGCATTATCCTTTTTTTGGTGACGGCATAGTAATCTTTCTTGGTTGATTTCTTTAAAATAAATTAATTTATACACTATCCCTTTTGTTTAGTGCTTGTCAAAAGAACTTTTCATTTTCAAAAAGATTTTGTAGAAATTGATTTACGAACTTTGATGGATTAAATCCGCAAGATCCTATCATTACTATTTAGATTGATGATGAAGCATCAGTACAAGAACTAACTGACGAAGTAAGAGGCATTAGATAGTCGGAAAAAATGATTTAGCATTTAAAAACATCCATCAAGAACTAAAAACAATTAATAGGTTAAAATTCATAAACGTGTTCGTAACTCGTTATTAATGTTATTTTAGTATATGTTGCGCATGAATTTATATATTAATAAAAAAAAATTCATCTTGTTATAAAGGACCTTTTCAATTTATTTATAATAAGTCCACTCACTATAAACAGATTTTTCTTTATAGTGGACAAAAATGTCTGGAATCGAGTGTTTGAGTGTCAATTATAACGAACTTTGACTGAATAAATATAAATTTATAGATATTTTGATTTTGCAGTAAATAATGTTGAAGTCAGCCAAGAGTTGGCTGCACAGATAATAACGACTATATACTACATCTAATTCAACACCAACAGCAACAAACACTGTCACCTGATGTTAACACTTTTCAAACAAATGTTTCTCAACAATTTACTCTTAAAAATTCAATGAATCACACATTCAACTTCTTTGTATTGTATATCCAAATAAACCAATTGCTGATTGTGATTTTGGTTGCATTTTCTTTACAAAATCCCAATTCCTTTGATTATGGTCTTCAACCTATTTCTAATGCAACAATCATCAACCTCCATTAATGTAACGAGCTATTCGGTACCAGTAATAGACACTGAAATTGTTAATCTTTCACAGTTGTCAAACCAGATATATTAATCATATGAGCAAACTAAAAAAAGTGTCAATTTTATTAATTATCTAGTATACTAAATTTTCCTCCTTTTAAAATATTAATAAAGATGGTTTACAAATGCAACTCTGTTATTTATTGTTGTTCTAAACCTAACTCAAGTACAAATTGATTTCTTACCACTAGATAGATCACAGTAACCATTTATTAGCTAGCTAAATATTAAGTATTCTAGGATAAATATACCATAATGATAACAAATAATATTCATCTACACATACATACATAGTAATAGACAAACATTATTTTATAAAAAAAAAATTCTTGTGTAAATTAAGATAATCAGTTTATCAAATTAATTGATTAAGAAAAAATAAAAAATCAATCAAAAATCTTTTTATTATTATAGATAATGACAAAAATTACAATGTTTTTTGTTAATCGATTATCTATCTATAAAAAAAACTTATAAATATGTGACAATCACATAAGCACTCAACATCACATGTGATACGCACAATTGATCTACAATTAAGTTTCTTTATTTGTATAGTAATGTAATATACAAGCGCCACAGAGAAAAATTTTTTTTTATGTGTTGTAGATCATTTTTATATTATATCTGCAGATCATAATTACATTTCCAATTATTTTTTTCAATATGGTCCAAAAAGTTATTATTATCCTAATAAAAAAAAAAAGCTGCTCATTTCCAACAGTTAATTATTAAATTTATAATATAAAGATGCGTAACTCCACTCGAGGCTCCGGCTCATTTGTTGCTGTTCAACTTCGTTCACCTATTAATCCTCCAACTTTAATCGAACATGAAAATCTTCGATTCTTGATCGCAGATGCTCCTTCAAACAATAATCTATCACTATACATACAGGTAATTACGTACCTTTATTTAATTAAATTTTTTTCATTGGAATAAATTTTTATTGAAATTAAAAAAATGTTTATTTGTTATCGTTATTATTTATTACATTATTATTTTAACACAATTATTATTTTATTGTCATTAATAATATTATTATTATAGGAATTTAAAAAGTACAATGTAACGGATGTGGTTCGAGTATGTGATCCTACCTATCATATTGAGCCTCTTCTATCCTGTGGAATAAAAGTTCATGTAAGTTTATTGTATTTTTTTCCGAGAAAAAAAAGGTATATCTATTTTTTTTTTTTGAGATGATTTACCAATGTCAAAATTTTTTTTTTCAGGATTGGGTATTTGGTGATGGCGAAGCACCACCAGCTCAAATAGTCAATGACTGGCTTGAACTTGTCGAAACCCGTTTCAAAGAAACTACTGACATTGATAAAAAACCAACTATAGCATGTCATTGTGTCGCAGGACTTGGAAGGTAAGAAAATAGTGTGTAAATCAAAATAATCATGACTCTTCTTCAAAGGCGCGAGTTTGATCAGTATCATTGTATCCTTTCTTGATTTTACTTGTTAAAAAATAGTAATAACTAACTCGGTGTCGTTTGTAGGAATTGTAGAAAATATTCCGTTCATAGTATTTGAACTTTAATACTTTAAAATATTTTCCTACAAATTAATTGTCTTAATTTAACAAGTTATTGTGTTACTGATGAGCCTTATATTGAGAAAGAATCATTATTGTTATAGTCATTATATTATATTTGGTGAAAAAATTTTTTTTCAATATTTATTGACTTTTTTTTTGAATTTCTAATATTATATTAAATATTACCAGAGCTCCAGTACTAGTCGCCATTGCATTGATCGAGGCAGGGATGTCACCACTTGACAGTGTTGCGTTTATTCGTGAAAGACGACGAGGAGTCATTAACAACAGACAACTTAAATATATTGAAAGTTATAAGAGGCGACCTAAATCAGCTAAATGCATTATCTGTTGACTCCATGATCCTTTATTTTTATTTTTTACACTTTTTTATTTTAAATATAATCTTTTGATAAATGAACGATGTTCTAGAAAAGTTAACAATTATGCTTGTTATAATATTAATAGATTTAATTATTCATTTTCACATAATGATATTAGAAGAAAAAATCATTTAAATAGAAGAAATTTGCTTAAAAATAAATTATTTTACATCTTAAAACACCAAAAATCATCGTCTTCTTCTTTTAAGATACGAATTAACTCTTCCTTCACGTCTTCACCTTCTTCCTTATTATCATTACCTTCCTCTTCATCGTTATCATCTTCGTCTTTATTTACATCTCCTTCAATTATATACAAACATTTTTTAAATACATTTGATTTATTTATTTCCCATATTCTAAAAATACCTTTTGGACTTACATTGAGATCTTTTTCATTGATGGGTTTCGTGGTTCATTTTGATAATGGTTAAATAAAAAATCTTCTATTATTATTTTTTCTATTATTATATTATTATTACATTATATGGCTTATTAGTTAGTACATTATATAATTTATTAATATGTTATTAGCATATTAGCATATTATTGTTATTATTATAATTAGAAAACTTTTAATTTCTGTAAATTTTAATTTCACACAATTTTGAAACTTTTTTAATTATAGCAATAGATTTTTTTTTAATTTTTAATAATAATAATATAAATTAATTAATTTTTGTTTGTTTTATTTATTTATTATTTAATAATAATTCTCTATTATTATATCTGATGTAAATTCATTCATTCACCCACTCACTCATTCACTCACTCACTCACTCATTTTTTCACGTTATCTTTTTTCCTTTTTTAGAAATTTAATGTTTCTTTTTTTTCTACGATTTCAAAAATAATAATTCATGTTTCTTTAAACAAAATTAATTCTAACTCTATTATAATACAAATCATACTTACATATTTCTTAATCAATCATGTATAAACGAAAAGAACTTCACGTTTTAAAATAAAATAAAATTATTAATCTAATTCTTTTTGACATCTATTTATATATTTTCAAGTGGTTTTTTTTTTGGATGCGTACATACGTTGTAATACAATTATATAAACCTTATTTTTGAACATTTTGCATATTACAATATATCACAGGCAGATAAATATCACATAGAAAAACAAAAATAGAAAAGTAATAAAGGTTTTCTTAATAAGTACACCACATACATATGATAATAATTTATAAATAACAAAGATTTCTTAATAAGTACATTGCATATGGGGCACAGGAAATAAAAACAGCCCTAACAGCAAAAATAAAAATTGAGATAAAAAGAGATTTTGACTAGGGTTAGGATTATAATGGATAACATGTATATATAATGCTTTGGCTGGCATTGATTCTATTTTTTTTGCTCTGCTCCAGGCATTTCATCCACAAAATCATCAAGTGTATTATAAGAAGAAAGATGATGAAACCCAGTTACTTTTAATAGAATAATGGAACTTTTTTTTTGAATTTTCAGGTGTCTATAACAGTCATGATTATCACATGACTTTAAAAGCTTATAACCCCTCATTGAAAAAGAAAAAGTAAACTGATATAATTAAAGCTAAAGACCTAAGCTTCATTTCCATCAGATTACTTTTTTCATTCAATTCGAATCAAACTGGATTCCTAAAATTTCCTTAATGTCATATTAAATACAGCGAATCTCAATGTAGTGTACCTCAATTTAATGGATAATAATAATGATGATAAAATTCTTCCAATATAACAGATTTTTTGATATAGTCACAACAGATAGACAGGACACATAATAATAATAATAATAAGAAAATTTTTATATTGATATGTATTTATATGTGAAGAAAAAATCCATTATGATAGTAATTTAATTATTATTATAGTCCGCTGTGACAAGGTTTGAATATAATAATAACGAATTTTTGGAAAAATCTTTCTAACTATCTGCCAAACCAAGATTGTATATATTTTAAATTTTTTGATTTATAAAGGATATTATTTAGTGATGGTAGCCAAAACTATTTTTGGAAAAAAGTTAGTTTCGTCCAATACATATAATAAGTATCTAAATCAATCTACTTTATTTTAAAAAACTCCCAATTTCAGCCATTAAAATTAGTTTTGTCAAAGTTTAGGCCAATTAATTTCGGCAATTTCGGCGTAGTTTCGGCCACCATCACTAGTTTGAATTGAATCAAATTATATACTTAAATCAGTTCAAATCGAATTGAATCTAGTCGGTTCGAATTTCATTGATTCATTCAGAGCTTTAGTGATACTATTGCTTTACAATGGTTGAAATTTGTAAAACCTCAGATTCCTAAAAAGAGGTTTTTTTTCCAAAAGAGAATTCAAAAAAAAAAAAAAAACGGTGAATGATTATCGCTTCTAAAAACTCTAAACAAAAAAAAAAGGATAACGCAAGCGTGGTTACCGATTCCAACCAGTATAAAAATTCAGTGTGGGGCGGGCGTATAAGTTTCGGTGTGTAACTAAAACAGATTTAGAAATCATATGCAAAAATGACGAGAGACTTCAAATAAACTAATAAATAATTAAATAAATATTATTAGCGAATTCCTTACTATAATAATAATTAATCGACATTCGTTTGAAAATAAATAAAAAATAAGGGAATGATTCAACAAAAAATTTCTTTTTTAAAAATAATTTATTAATCATGGTCAGAGAACAAATTAACGATAATACAACGAAACATTTTCGTCGTATCATTAATACAACTCACATGATACCTTATGACCCCATATTATTATCCGATGTATCTGATGATAAATATCAATGGGATTTAAAGCCACGAGAGGATCATTCTGCTCTTTATTCTGGTATCAGTTCTTTAGATTCGAAATGGGAGAATTATCACGTTGGTTTTGTTGGTCGTGTTTATGAAAATCCCGAAAAAAATATTGAACCAAGTAGTCAAACAGATAAATTAAAAGCAAGTTTGGTGGACACTTTGGCTGAAAAAAAAATTGTACCTGTTTTTCTTGATGATGCAGAACATCATGGACATTATGAAGGTTATTGTAAAACTGGTATGTTTTTCAATTTTTAATCAATCAATCATTATTATTATAAAAAAATTATTATTGATCATGTGAACTACACAACATTTACATGTCACAGTATTATGGCCATTGTTTCATTATATTTTATGGGACTCTGCCACTGATGGTAGAATAGAAGCATTCAATTGGACGAATTATGTAAAGGTCAATCAACGATTTACTGAAAAAATTATGGAAATATATAGACCTGGTGACTTAGGTATGTAATAATGCATGTAAATTTTCAAAAAATTTAATGATACACACAACATTGATAAATATATATTATACATTATATATTTATAGTATGGGTTCATGATTATCACCTTTTGCTGGTTCCTCAAATGTTACGTGAAAAGCTTCCTGAAATAATAATTGGACTTTTTATTCATGCACCATTTCCTAGTTCTGAAGTTTTTCGATGTTTACCAAGTTTGTATAATATATATATTATTATATGATGTAGATGATATTTGGTCATAAGAATTAATTGTATACATTGATTGATTTAAAATTTAGAAAGGAATGAAATATTGAATGGAATGTTAGGCGCCAATCAAATAGGATTCCAGGTTATCAATTATTTTATCATCTATCTAAATTTAATAATAATTGATTATATATATTAATATTCTTTATATTATTATTATATAGACATATTCATATTCAAAACATTTTATAAGTAGTTGTACTCGTGTTTTAGGATATGAATCTACACAAAGTGGCGAAACCAGTGAAGATAAGTATATAGCAGGCACTATTGATGCAAGAGATTCAATAGTAACTATAGGGACATTCCCAATTGGGATTGATATTGAGAAAGTTGAAAAAGAGAGGTAGTTAACATTTATTATAAGAATATTAATAACAAAAAGTAAAACTGTAATTATGTAATCATTAATATTTTTTTTTGTTTAAATTCTAAATAGAAAACTCATTGATGTTGTGAAAAAAATGGCATTGATCCAAGAAATATATGCTGATAAGAAGATCATTGTTGGTAGAGATAAATTAGATCTAGCCAAAGGTGTTATTCAAAAACTTGATGCTTTTGAAAATTTTTTATCACTGTATCCAGAATGGCATAATAAAGTCTGTAATACAATTTATGCATATATGTTTATATATTGTAAATCATTGACTTTGTTTTAATACAACCTTTTGTTTTTAATTCTCATACATAAAGGTAGTTTTAATTCAAGTCACTACACCAGCACTTAGTGATTCACCAAAATTAGAGCGCAAAGTTTCAGAACTTATTGCTAATATAAATGGCAAATATGGCTCATTAGAATTCACACCTGTACATCACTATCACAACAATATTGCTCAGGATGAATATTATGCACTTTTAAGTGTAGCAGATATAGGCCTTATAACATCAGTTCGTGATGGAATGAATACTACTTCATTGGAATATATAATGTGCCAACAAGAAAATCATGGATCTTTGATATTAAGTGAATTCACTGGAATGGCAGGTTCGCTTGATGCTTCAATTATGGTTAATCCTTGGGATTACACTGGTGTAGCAAAGGCAATCAATGATGCATTATACTTATCACCCAAAGAAAAAAAAGAAAAACATATGGTAATTTAATTTATAATATTTTTTTTTTCAAGAATATTATTATTTTTGTTGTTGTTGTTATACTAAATTATTATTATTTTCCTAAATAGCAACTATATAAACATGTTACTACTCATACTGCTCAATTTTGGGCAGATTCATTTGTTGAAGAGCTTAAAGAATCAATAAAAAATCAAGAACAATCAAGCATTGTTCCATTTCTCAATACAAAGAGTTTACTAAATAAATACAAACTCTCTAAAAAAAGATTATTATTATTTGACTATGATGTAAACTTTTTTCAAAATAATTTTTTTTTAAAAACATTTATAATAATAATAATAAAGCTATTTATTTATTATTTTTAGGGTACTTTAACTCCTATTGTTACAAGTCCAAGTGCTGCAGCCCCAGGGGCTGATACCTTAAAAGGATTAAATGAACTTGCAGATGATCCTAAAAATAAAATTTGGATAATTTCAGGACGCGATACTCATGCATTAGATAAATGGCTTGGTGGCATTAAAAAAATTGGATTTAGGTAAGAATGATTTGGTTTGCCTAGTAATTCCTGCAAAAAATATTTACTATTATTAATCCATACTGAAATTTTTTTTTTTTGCTTTGATAAAGTGCTGAGCATGGTGGTTTTATAAAAAGTCCTGAAAGTGATGAATGGATTAATCTTATGAAAGATATTGATATGAGTTGGAAAACTGATGTACTTGAGATATTCACATATTATAAAGAACGCACTCAAGGATCATTTGTAGAACATAAAAGTTCTTCAATTACTTGGCACTATCGTCAAGCAGATCCTGAATATGGGTAATTAATTAATCAATCCATTTATATAATATAATATAATGTCATAATTAATAATTAAAAATGTATGTAGAGCATTCCAAGCTAAAGAATGTCAAAATCATCTTGAAAGTGCAATCATTCCCAAATTACCAGTTGAGATACTATTAGGTAAAAAAAATCTAGAGGTTAGACCTACAATGACAAACAAGGTATATATATATATTTTATATAACTGTTTCTTTTTTTAACCAAAGATTAAATTATAAATAAAATTTTTCAGGGTGAAATTGTAAATCGTCTTTTAGAAAATCATTCAGATGTTGATTTTGTATTTTGTGCAGGTGATGACAGAACAGATGAAGATATGTTTAAAGCAATAAAAAAGTCTCATTTACCAGATGATAGTTATTTTTGCACAATGGTTGGTTCTGCAAATAAAAAAACTTCAGCTGGATGGCATGTCAATTCACCTCAAGATATTATTCAAACTATTAAAAAAATGGTTCAAGTGGGTAAAGAATTTTGATCCAAGAGCATTATTTCATTATTGATTTCTAAAGAGAGAATAAAATATTTAACATTTGCCATTGTCTAGTAAAAAAGACTATATAGTTTGTTTAATATTTAATAAAGGAAGATTTTATTCACAACCAGTAGTTGTCTCTCTGGTTATCTCAACCACTCATGGTTATTGTAACCGATTCAGTACTATTTCCGTAATAGTATTGGATTCCCATACTTTTTGTACACATGGTGAATTCTATATGTTTCATACTGTTTTATGTCATATATATATATTCAGGCGGTTTTTTTTCATAGGGCATCTGATAAAGCATCATCTTCAAATGAAAAATAATATAATTGGAGACTACCATATATAGTACCAGAAGTTTTAAGAGACAAACTATATTCAATGCCATCTGATTGATGTTAGTAATATCAACTGATCAATAACTATTCAATAATTTACCACATGGTTTGAAACTAGGGATGTTAAATTGCTTGCCAGATCCAGTTTTAGAGTTCAAGCAGATTGAACCTTTCTAAAAAAGCAGGCTTTTGACCAATCAAATTCAAAAAATATGTTACGTTAGTTATATAAATATTCTTAGGCATGCTATTTTAGAACTAAATTTACTCAAACAGGGTTTAGCCCCAAATCTGTTAACAATCATCATAATTACATTTTGGCAATTCATGTTTAACACAACACATTTTTTTTTCACTTTTTACTGATCTTTTACAATTTTTGATGAAATATTCTTTAAAAGTAGAAATTCCATATTTTCATCACCATCCATCAAAATCAGAATCAGTAATTTAAATTAGATATTTTTGATCTTACTTGAATTGAAAAAATTCAAGACAAAAAGTTACAAGTTTATTATTATCATACACAAGATATTAATGTTATTTAAAATATATAGTTCGGTAACATACATCTAAAGATTACTTATGACTTTGCTAAAGATCAAGCTTTCTTTATTGCCTCTAACTAATTTGGAATAACAGCCAATCTTTTCGAATATTATTACCTTCCAATAATAAATTAAAATTGAAGTTATCTCTTCGTTTATTATAAGAAAATTCATAAGTGATCACAATTGATAATAACTTAAAAGAAATTATTTAGAAATTTAGAAACTTGGAAACTTTGAAAGTCCCACTTTTGATAACAATTTTTTTAACTATATTAATATTAGTTAAAAAGATGGGAATTGATCTTTTTTGTCAATTTAGGGTTCTTTATGAGATTTATCAGGAAAATCAAATTACCAATAAACACGAACCTCAAAAGATATTAGCAAAATAATTGCTACAATTGAAACGTTTTTTAATATTAAAAAAGTATTAATAAAAGGCTTAGTGTATGCAGTATTACAAAATATTGGAATTGTAAGAAACAAATACTAAATGCACAGGCTTGGTAACTAGATCTTTTCAAAGAAATATTCATAATGGGAAACATAAATAATAAGTTTTGTTGTGGTATCAAATCAACTTGAAAATTTTTATTATATGAACAAAAAAATTGTTTTAGATGTCGCACCCTGAAGGGATTGACTATGCCTTAATAAACACTAAATGTGTTGATAGAAGGGTTGAACCCCAATTCCGTCCTTATCGAGGGGATTGCCAACTATCTCTCCTTTCTTATCAACACATTAATATTTGTATGATTTTGGATTTTATATTCATTCTGAACCCTATTGTTACATATTATGGGATCTGAATAGACTATGTATAATTTTAAATAGACCTTTATTTAAATTTTTTGTGTAAATTTTTTTTCCCTTGGTTTTAATTAATTATTATATACAACTAATAGGTTTGCTTATAAGACATTAGAAGAATAATTGCATTTATATATATTTGAATACATAAATAAATGTATATGTAAAAAGAATAATACACAAAGTGGTATAAAGGATTTTTTTCTGTGGTGCTTGGAAGAATTGCTGTGCCACTATGCCATTCAGCAAAGTTTGGTCATATTGTTACCAGAATTAGGATTTAACGCTAAATTGTTAGTCGAAATACCCTAATTCCGAACCAAATCTTTTTATTTCTATTTTTACTTTATCTTTATTTTTTATATCTACATTTATTTATTCCTTATATTTTATTTCTTATTTTATTTTATTCATATCTATTTACATTTTTATTTTTATTCGTATAACATCAAAATTAGTTAGCTTTGTTTAGAAATTAGCGTCGCGGTTAGAATGTTAGATTGCAATGAAGTTGTTATTAATTAATTTAATTGTATAAAAGAAGCTCAAATTCGACTTGCTTGTAAAATAACTTTGTCTTAGTTTAATAACTTTGTCTTAAAGCTTCATAATAAAAATTAACTTAGAAGTAAGTTAATAAATTAGTTTTGACTAAGGAAAACTTTGTCTTAGTTTAATAACTTTGTCATAGGTTAATTAGTTTCGACTAAGAAAACTAAATAAATAAAATAGTAATATTTTATTTAAATAAACTTTTATCTTCTTTAACCAAAATCAATTCGTTGATCCCCTATTCATTCTGATCCACGCAAAAATAAAAATAATTGTTATCACCAATTAAAATACGCTCTCCCAAATTTAATCGGTGAAACTATATTAATTATAAGAACACAAACAGAATAAGTAAATATATTATCATTCTGCATATAATTAGATATTTAGAAGTAATATTTTAACATTTTTAAAAAACAGTATGGATTTTATAACTTTAATGTTATACCTATAAAATTGATTCTTGTTTCAAATTCATTAAAGGATTTTTTGATTTTAAATTAATATTAAGTGACTTGAATTTTTTGAATAGAGGAAAGAATTATTTTGCTAATGCATAAGATCGACTAATAATAATTATGATTATGATGATAATAATTAACAGTAGTATGGTTGGATCGGTCTAAAGACCTCCTATTTCTGCGCCATGTGGCCAAATTTCAAAAATAGCAATTTTGTAATTTGTTCAAAAATGCAATAAAAATTTTCGAAAATAGGACTTCACG
>CAUDNR010004172.1:23208-64341 GCA_958430865.1 Entrophospora sp. SA101 | reverse complement strand
TTGTTGGTAATAAATCTGTACCAAAAATTTGGGTAGATCTCCATGTTCTAGGTAGTGTTTCAGATCATTAATCAGATGATTTTCGGCAATGGATGGAATTTCGAAAAATTATATCAAATAGTTATAAGTTAGGGTGTCCAGGATCATGCTTTTTTTTTTGCAAATTATGCTTTTTTTTCTTCCAAATTATGCCCTGATGCTTTTTTTTTTTTCTAGAATTATGCTTTATGCTTTTTTTTTCATAATTTTTGGGCAAATTTATAATAATAAATATAAAATTTTTTTATTTATTATTCATCAGAAAAATTAAAATATATGAAATTTAATTTTTTAATCGAATCTTCTTTTAAAGTTGTGCATTTATCAGTTAATATACTTTATAAATTGAAAAAGATCTTTCAACGTCAACAACGGTCACAGGAAGTTTCATCAACAGTTATACTAATCATTTTATTTTTTATTAAAATTTTTCAAATTCATAACTCATTGGCAAATATTTTTCTCGAAGTGATTTGAACCTACAATATAACCTCCTAGGAAATAATAAAAATAAAAAATAAATGATAATTTACATTAAAATATTCAAATTAATTTATTTTAATTTTTTTTGATATGAAAATTTTCTTACCATTGTTACAATATGAATTAAAAAAAGACTTTAATTTATCTATTTTATCCAGAGAAATATCAGCTTTAGTAAATGCTTCAATAATTGCAATATTGATTTGTCACAATTATTATTAGTGAAAGAAAGCAAAGAGCTTTGTAAAGATTGCGGATTATTTTTATGTTTTTGTTCAGCAGCTTTATGTTTCATTGATTCTATATGGTTATCAACAATTGATTTTTTTTCATGATTTATAGTATGGTTACAAAACGACAGTATAATTTCCCAGTTTCAACGTAAAAATGATTATTATAATGACTTTTTTCCTCAAACGTTCTAATGCAGAAACCACCCACCATTTTTCATTCTATAATTCTATAATAATCATCGATCACTTACATAAAAGTAAATTATACACGTAGATTATATGATTATGGTCAATTCTGCACTTCTTAATATTAATATTCTTGAGCATAATCGCGCAGCGATTTATGCGAAAGCATAATCCTGGACACCCTATTATAAGTATTTCGAATAACTACCCTTACATGAATTCAGATATTTTACAACAAATAAAAGTTTTATAATATCACTCTGGGTGTTGCGTGTACTTTAAAAGCCTTCTCCAATAAAATTTTATCATGGAGTATAAAATTCTTCATATCGTATGATTTTTTATTCCAAAATTTCAATGATGCGAGTCGGTACTTTAAGTGATGCCTTATGTTTATCTTCAAAAACCTGTATTTTAAATGTTTTGTTGAAACAAGTATTTACGGTTTCTTAAAGTATAAAAAATTTTCTTAAAATGCGCTTTTTTCATATTAATGAAAAAACTCCTATCTCCTATAAAAAAAATAAAAGAGATGATTTACATATATAATAAGTCTTCTATTTAAAAATCAAAAAAAAAAAAATAAGAGTTAGTAAATTTTCCTGTTCGTTTAAGGGATAGGTGTTTCGAATAACCACAAGTATTTCAAATATAGTATTAATAACCATAAGTATTTCAAATAACCATAAGTATTTCGAATAACCACAAATATTTCAAATAGTCAGAAGTACAGTATTTCAAATAACCATAAGTATTTTGAATAACTATAACAATAAGTATTTCAGATATTCGAATAATTATTCGAATATCAAGTGATAATAATAATTATTATGAATATTCGAATGTCATTTTTGTTTTTGATCAGAAACCCTAATTCTAGGCTACCTATTATATTCACGTTACTCTAGATAATAATATATTAATATATAATTTTGGACTTCTACTCGGACCTAAAGGGAAACTTTGAGAGATGAAATTATAAAAAATAATAAAGATCTCATTCTTGGTGATACTAATGAACTTTGGAACAAATGTTTATAGTTTTTACACTGGTATTATCGATAAGTAATGGTAGAGTAGCCATGTGATTTTATATAATGGTCGGCGAGGATAAATAATTCTCAAACCTCTTTTAAATCACTTGCCAACTAGTTTTCGTGAGACGAAAATTAACACAAAATCCATTTTTCTGCCATAAAAAATTTTTTTGTTGTTGTTGGAAGCAGGGCTGGAAATAATATATACTTTAAAAATCCGGATCCTTTTAAAATTTAACTTCCGGAAAAAAAAAAGAGTTGCCAGATATTTTTCCTTTTTAGATTTTCCATATGCATAAAAAAAAATTTACCAAAATTTAATATATATATATATATATATGTTGTTACTTCAATATTTTAGTAAAGAACAATCAGAATCACAATTTTTATCTTTTGAATTTTCAGAAGAAAAATATTGACTCAATTAATATCTATTTCAAAATATATATTTACATGTTTTATTTTCCCTTATTCAAAAAATAAATTATAAATAAATAAATAGTATAGAACAAGAAGAATTAGATAATTTGACTATATACTGAAATTTGGGATGAAACATTTTTAGATGAAACAAATATTGTTGAATCAGATATAGAAGATTTAGATGATTTGACAATTCAAGATTCAGATGATGGTGATACTTTAAAAAATTGAATAAAAAAAGAAAAGACAGTGAATTAAGTGTAAACCATGTTAAAATGTCAAATAAAAAAGTGCATTTTAAAAAATCAGGAGGAAGTTTTCAGCATGAATGGTTAAACATATATAAATGGTTAAAATATGATGCAGTAACAAAGAGAATGTTTTGCACAATTTGTAAAGCACATGGAGAAAAAAATCAATTTGAGGAAAAGGTAACAAATAAATATAATTAATTAATTTTGCATTTTGCAATTATTAATTTACTAATATTATAATGTTAATATTTAGGATCAAAGAATGCTTCCAAATCTACTGCTCTAGCAACTCATGCACTTTCAAACCAACATAAAGATGTTTTGCTTCTAGAAAAGGCAAGAATAACCATGCATGATTCTTCTGAAAAGGCCATTAATAATGGGAACAAACATATAATTAATATTTACTGGATGGCAAAAAAAAAAAAAATATTCCAATTTCCAAACTTCCAAGTCTTATTTATATCTTAAAACTTATAGAAATAGTGCACTCAATTCGATTTTCTAGTGTAGATTGTGAAAAAAGTTTTAGCAAACAGAATATTATCAAATGTAATGTAATGAAAAATGGCACATTGCACATATTAATGATGGTTGGTTTAGAAGGTACTGATTTATTTGGTTATGATTTTAGTGATGCTCTTAGTAAAATTTTTCAAAGTGAAAAACAAAAGAATAAAGTAAAGAAATTTTAGCACCCAAAAAATTTTCCTTTTTTAAAGTTTTCTTCCGGAAAATTTTAGCATTCAGGAGAAACTCGTTTTTTTTCAGACCCTATTTCCAGCCCTGGTTGGACAATTTGCAGATCAATAACGTTACACGAATAAAATTATTGTCGTCCACTTCAAAAAAAAAAAAAAAATCAGAAGCGTTTCTTTTCTTCACATTTTTTTTAAGATTTTCTTCCAACTAGTATGCAGACTAAAACAAATTCAGCGGCAACAATTGTTCCGTACAAAGTCACTTATAACTACTTGAAGGTTGTGCTAGAAAAATTTTGACTTTAATTATAAGAGACTGATTTATAATTATTTTTAATTTATTATAATATTAATTGATGAAATGAAACATCATAGCAACACTATAATAAGAAATGCTTAAAAGTCAAGTAGCCTATTACTAGCTTGTATATAAAAAACAAATCTTGGTTTTTACAAGTATAATCTGTGCTTATTAATAATATTATTTATTAATATATTGTTACGCGATCATCTAGATCTTATATACATCGGAATTAATGACAAACAAACCTTGGTTTTTACAAGTATAATCTATGCTTGTTATTAATATTATTTATCAATATAAAATTGTTACACGATCATCCAGATCTTATATACATCGGAATTAATGAGAGAGTGAATATAACAAATAAACTTGACACCCTCTAGATCTGTAATGTCTATTTAATATTAAAATAAATAGAAATGATAAATTTTAAGTGAATAATAACCATGTTATTAAATACAAAAAAAATTTGCTGTTTTTAATTCTTTGCTAATGATCAAGTTAAGTGATATTAGTTCTACTCGTGTAGTTTGGATCATTAAAATCATTTAAAAATAAAGTTTTTTGAAAACAACTATATAGATGAGTTGAGAGATGGTAGTAGGAGTCAATAACAAATAACAGTATATCTCCACCTATTCTACATATACTATTTGTTATATATACTATTCTTCGTGGAAGTTATATCAAATTTTCTTTTACTTTAAACAAAAACGTGGGAGCTTCATGTAGTTTTACTTGGTATTTTGTGAAATAATTAATATAATTAATACGTTATTTTGTGAAATATAATTAATATAATTAACTAACATCATAATTTATTTATAAATAAGTAACTTGAGAAAACATGCAGTTCATTCTCTCTATAATGAACCTTCCGTTCCTATATGTGCCTTTTTTCATTATAACGTGTGTTTATTAAGATGTTCGTCATAGAGAGAGAGATTAATTATAAAAAAATGAATCAGGGACAAAAAGGAAGTTTATTATAGAGATTTTACTTAGTGTGTGTTATAGAGAGTGAGCTGTAGCTTGTTTATTTTTTTATTTTTTTGTTTGCTAAAGGATGTCATAGAGTCATAGAAGAAAAGGACAATGTTATATTAAATATTTAATATTAATTATTGGTGTTGTAATTTTCATTCTCTTGTCATCCATTCATTCTTTACAAATAAAATAAAATAATTTTTTCTATATATATATTACTGTTATGTATATGATAATAATAATGTTATTATGACTGACTACCTACACTATTACTGTATCATAGTAAACTTCGTGTTATCAGCCAATCGATAAGTTAATAAAATGTTTCTAATGCTATAGAGATAACGGGAAAAGTGTGATTGTGAGTAGGATCGACCTTAAAATTTCAATAACAACAGAATAGTCAGTTACAGTGGAACTCAAGAAGAAAAAGCAACCAAAAAAGAAAAAAAAATAAAAATAAAGAAAAGAACAAGATGAAGTATTCAAAGAATGAAGAAGCATTAGTATACATATGTTGTATGTGAAAATGAAATTATGTGGATTCGCGATTCACATATGTGAAATTCAAATTTACGTAATATTTCAATTTCACATAATCAAATTACAACTTTTGATAATCATGTTCAAATTAGGACCGGCAGCATATTTATTTATGTGGCGGTCTGATTACATAAAGAACTGCTTGAAGTAACATGAGGCAATAGAAAAGTTTGAGCGAGAATAGGAATTTTATGATATCTCAATTGAGTTCTATTTTTAGAAATAAAAAAATCCGCCCATATGCAACATCATCTATCGTAAGCAAGATAGGAATCTGTTTTAGAAATCAAAAAATCCGCATATGAAATCAATCAATTAACTAACATCTCCCTCCCTATATATAGAAAGAGGGATTTTTTAGACAACTCCTTTCCTTTCGTCATTATTTGACATTAGGCATTTCACAAAATTTCACATATCACAAAATTACATTACATGATATATTCTTTTAAGGATGCCATATTACAAAATATATGATATTGATATGATAATGATAATAATGTTAAATGAAGAAGGCAATCATAATAGGGATATTAGTCGTTATTCAATCTTAATAATCCTTCTGGTTTATATATATTTTGGTTTGGAATTGATGATGAGATAATTATTGGGTAAAAATTATTAGAATATCTATCCTCCAATACTGCAACTATAGATGGGTGTCTAAACTAAATTATTTAGACAATGTTTAAAAATATAAATTAATTTAGACATTTAGACAATCATGGTCTCGATTGTCTAAAATGCTGAAATTGAATTTTGTGGATTTTGTGAATATACACGTGACTTTTAGTTGTATTTAAAGCAAATCATTACTATCAGTCGCAGGACATTGCGGATCTACAGGGGGTCAAGTGTCACTCACTAATAAAAATTTTTTCACAATCTACACTAGAAAATCGAATTGAGTGCACTATTTCTATAAGTTTTAAGATATAAATAAGACTTGTAAGTTTGGAAATTGGAATATTTTTTTTTTTTTGCCATCCAGTAAATATTAATTATATGTTTGTTACCATTATTAATGGCCTTTTCAGAAGAATCATGCATGGTTATTCTTGCCTTTTCTAGAAGCAAAACATCTTTATGTTGGTTTGAAAGTGCACGAGTTGCTAGAGCAGTAGATTTTGAAACATTCTTTGTTCCTAAATATTAACATTATAACATTAGTAAATTAACAATTGCAAAATGCAAAATTAATTATATTTATTTGTTACCTTTTCCTCAAATTGATTTTTTTCTCCATGTGCTTTACAAATTGTGCAAAACATTCTCTTTGTTACTGCATCATATTTTAACCATTTATATATGTTTAACCATTCATGCTGAAAACTTCCTCCTGATTTTTTAAAATGCAATTTTTTTATTTGACATTTTAACATGGTTTACACTTAATTCACTGTCTTTTCTTTTTTTATTCAATTTTTTAAAGTATCACCATCATCTGAATCTTGAATTGTCAAATCATCTAAATCTTCTATATCTGATTCAACAATATTTGTTTCATCTAAAAATGTTTCATCCCAAATTTCAGTATATAGTCAAATTATCTAATTCTTCTTGTTCTATACTATTTATTTATTTATAATTTATTTTTTGAATAAGGGAAAATAAAACATGTAAATATATATTTTGAAATAGATATTAATTGAGTCAATATTTTTCTTCTGAAAATTCAAAAGATAAAAATTGTGATTCTGATTGTTCTTTACTAAAATATTGAAGTAACAACATATATATATATATATATATTAAATTTTGGTAAATTTTTTTTTATGCATATGGAAAATCTAAAAAGGAAAAATATCTGGCAACTCTTTTTTTTTTCCGGAAGTTAAATTTTAAAAGGATCCGGATTTTTAAAGTATATATTATTTCCAGCCCTGCTTCCAACAACAACAAAAAAATTTTTTATGGCAGAAAAATGGATTTTGTGTTAATTTTCGTCTCACGAAAACTAGTTGGCAAGTGATTTAAAAGAGGTTTGAGAATTATTTATCCTCGCCGACCATTATATAAAATCACATGGCTACTCTACCATTACTTATCGATAATACCAGTGTAAAAACTATAAACATTTGTTCCAAAGTTCATTAGTATCACCAAGAATGAGATCTTTATTATTTTTTATAATTTCATCTCTCAAAGTTTCCCTTTAGGTCCGAGTAGAAGTCCAAAATTATATATTAATATATTATTATCTAGAGTAACGTGAATATAATAGGTAGCCTAGAATTAGGGTTTCTGATCAAAAACAAAAATGACATTCGAATATTCATAATAATTATTATTATCACTTGATATTCGAATAATTATTCGAATATCTGAAATACTTATTGTTATAGTTATTCAAAATACTTATGGTTATTTGAAATACTGTACTTCTGACTATTTGAAATATTTGTGGTTATTCGAAATACTTATGGTTATTTGAAATACTTATGGTTATTAATACTATATTTGAAATACTTGTGGTTATTCGAAACACCTATCCCTTAAACGAACAGGAAAATTTACTAACTCTTATTTTTTTTTTTTTGATTTTTAAATAGAAGACTTATTATATATGTAAATCATCTCTTTTATTTTTTTTATAGGAGATAGGAGTTTTTTCATTAATATGAAAAAAGCGCATTTTAAGAAAATTTTTTATACTTTAAGAAACCGTAAATACTTGTTTCAACAAAACATTTAAAATACAGGTTTTTGAAGATAAACATAAGGCATCACTTAAAGTACCGACTCGCATCATTGAAATTTTGGAATAAAAAATCATACGATATGAAGAATTTTATACTCCATGATAAAATTTTATTGGAGAAGGCTTTTAAAGTACACGCAACACCCAGAGTGATATTATAAAACTTTTATTTGTTGTAAAATATCTGAATTCATGTAAGGGTAGTTATTCGAAATACTTATAATAGGGTGTCCAGGATTATGCTTTCGCATAAATCGCTGCGCGATTATGCTCAAGAATATTAATATTAAGAAGTGCAGAATTGACCATAATCATATAATCTACGTGTATAATTTACTTTTATGTAAGTGATCGATGATTATTATAGAATTATAGAATGAAAAATGGTGGGTGGTTTCTGCATTAGAACGTTTGAGGAAAAAAGTCATTATAATAATCATTTTTACGTTGAAACTGGGAAATTATACTGTCGTTTTGTAACCATACTATAAATCATGAAAAAAAATCAATTGTTGATAACCATATAGAATCAATGAAACATAAAGCTGCTGAACAAAAACATAAAAATAATCCGCAATCTTTACAAAGCTCTTTGCTTTCTTTCACTAATAATAATTGTGACAAATCAATATTGCAATTATTGAAGCATTTACTAAAGCTGATATTTCTCTGGATAAAATAGATAAATTAAAGTCTTTTTTTAATTCATATTGTAACAATGGTAAGAAAATTTTCATATCAAAAAAAATTAAAATAAATTAATTTGAATATTTTAATGTAAATTATCATTTATTTTTTATTTTTATTATTTCCTAGGAGGTTATATTGTAGGTTCAAATCACTTCGAGAAAAATATTTGCCAATGAGTTATGAATTTGAAAAATTTTAATAAAAAATAAAATGATTAGTATAACTGTTGATGAAACTTCCTGTGACCGTTGTTGACGTTGAAAGATCTTTTTCAATTTATAAAGTATATTAACTGATAAATGCACAACTTTAAAAGAAGATTCGATTAAAAAATTAAATTTCATATATTTTAATTTTTCTGATGAATAATAAATAAAAAAATTTTATATTTATTATTATAAATTTGCCCAAAAATTATGAAAAAAAAAGCATAAAGCATAATTCTAGAAAAAAAAAAAAGCATCAGGGCATAATTTGGAAGAAAAAAAAGCATAATTTGCAAAAAAAAAAGCATGATCCTGGACACCCTAACTTATAACTATTTGATATAATTTTTCGAAATTCCATCCATTGCCGAAAATCATCTGATTAATGATCTGAAACACTACCTAGAACATGGAGATCTACCCAAATTTTTGGTACAGATTTATTACCAACAACCCTATGAATTAATTATTGACTGAAAATATACGAGAAATGTACGGGAAAACAGTACATGAATCGTATTGTTTTACGGAATAGGTACGGAAAAATGTACGGTTCTCCCGTATGTTATTTTTTATAAGGCAAGTAGAAAGATCTATGCGATTTTGGTAATATTTGGAGGTCTATATAATCCATAATAATCCAAATCAGTGTTGGAATTGGACCTGGTCCAATTCATGTCTGGACATATGTCCAATTAGACCAGGTCCAATTGGATATAGACCAAATGGACCATCGCCGGTTTCACAAAAAGAATTTTTAAAAGTTTAATTTTTTTAAATGCCACTCATAAAACATTCTCTCACTGAATATATCACAGTAAATCTAATCATTATGCACTTTGTCATTTTTGTAAAACTAAATTAACAAATACTAAAAAATTGGTAACTTCTCACTTAAAATATTGTACAATCTTCAAGGAACAATATACTGAACATGAACAAGAGAAAATTCTTTTTCCTGGAAATGAAAATAATCAATATAATGGTAGTAATATTTTTTATTGATATAAATATAATTATTAAGCAAGATAAAACTTACAATTTTATATTTTGAGGTCCTGAACTTGATTCTTCATCTTCAATATCTTGAATTGATTGATTCACAATGTATATTCATTTAACTCTTTTTACAGGTCATACAGATTAATTGGTATTAGATTTTTTTTTTTTGCATTTTCATTCTTTTATTAAAAATTTTATTTTAAATATGTGTTGTGTATTTTTGAATGCACCAGTTAATATTTTGTTAAATTAATATATTAATATAATATTATTAAAAAATTTACAATTGATGCAAATAAATATAAAAAATAACACTTTATTATTATGTCCAATTGGACATTTGGCTAAAATTATCTGGACAATGTGGACATTGTCCATATGGATTTCCATATGGAGGTCCAAATGTCCAATTGGACAAAATTTCCAACACTGATCCAAATCCCACAATTATATCAATATTTATTACTATTCTACTTTTTATTTCAAATGTTTTAGATTTGAAGTATATTGAGTTTAGATTGTTAATTAATTACATAAAATGTATTCATAAAAACACATTAAAATCATTATTATTATAAATAAAAATAATCAAAAATGTTATATAAATATGTATATATGGCTGATAGTAGTAAATTCAATAATACACTCGCCTGCCAAAAAAGTATCTGGATACTTTTGGCAGACGAGTGAATGACCACACAAAAATCAACGGTTTGATATAGGTTTGACCCATACTGTGATTGGCTTATTGGAGAAAATCTCCAAATTTGCTAATTTTGCATTTTTTAATAGTAAAATTTTTGACCCTAATTTATATAGTTTTCGGGGTCCTGACCAAAATTGATAAGGATTTCTTTTAATGTTAAATTCGTTAAAAGTTTTTTTTTTGTAACTTTATCTATTATCTGTTAATTGGTGGTGGTACATGAATGAACTCGGTGAATGAATTCTGCATTTTTAATATTTTTAATAATAAATTTTGGGGTAAAATCTCATAAAAAATAACCAATTGTCAACCTTTACACAAAAAGTTGTACTTATAAATAAAGTAAAAATTAACATAGTTTAATGTGACGAATAAAAAACTTTTTATGTAGGCTTTACAAATTTGAGTGCTCTCTGACTCATTCACGCACGGATCAGCAATTTAAAAAAAAAAAAATGAAAAAAATAAATTACTTTGGTCTCAATTTTAAGTGTAAATAATGAATAAATTTTTGAATTGAATTTAAAAAAAAAAATTAGCCGATACTTTTTGAAGTTTGAGTCATGAACAATAAAATTTATGAGTTAACTTTTTTAAAACGATATAAAAATGATATTGTTTTACATTGAAGCTGCCATATAAGCAATTAATTGATTATATATTAAGTAAATAGATGATTTGCACCGTAAGACCTTTCTCACGACTTCATTTTTTGATGTGTCACGTTTTACTACACAGGTAAACTCTATAACTCGGTCCCCCAATCAATTGTACTTGATAATATAAATAAATATCTGAGTTTATTGTTATCTGTGTATGTTAACCTCAAAGTTGGCGTGTTACACCATTTTTTTATAATTGGAATTAAAAATTCAAAAAAATTTTGGGATTCATTTATAAATTGATTGTCTTTTATTTTATTTTTTTTTTTTTATAGCTGCGTAACTATAGTCGCGTAACAATTCCTTAACCATTATCTTTCTTAAAAAAATAATAATACCTTAAACAATACTAATTACATAATAATAATAATAATAATAATAATAATAATAATAATAATAATAATAATAATAATAATAATAATAATAATAATAATAAACAAATTGCATAAAATTCCGCCAAGATGTAATGCACAATATGCAGGAATGATCGCCTTCCCGACTCTATAGTTATGTGTGCGTGAAAATTTTTTCATTGCCATTAATGATAATGCTATTACTATTATTTTGCATGAAAGAAATTAACGTTAATATTAATAGCATGGCAAACTATATAGATAGCGAGCGATGTTGGTGAAAATTACCAAATTTGGAAAGATTGTCTCCAATAAGCCAATCACAGTGTCAAACAGGGCCCCGCAAACTTCATAGATAGGTCAGTAACAAAAATTCCTGTTTGTTATATGATTGATCCAGACCAAATTTAAGTTTAATATATAACTTAACCTTAATGTTTGCAATAACATTAGAAAAAGAACATAATTTGACCCATAATATATACAAACATAAAAATTTTGAAACTGTTCACTGTAATGAAATTAAATTTTGCCAATCAATTGATTTAACTGGCCAACTGATTATAATAATTCATTGATTTTTTTATAATTTATAATATTTTAATGTTTTTTTTTTAATATAAAGATTTATTATATATAAAGTATTAGTTTTATTTTTTGAATGAAGAAAAAATTAATTGACCTATTAATGATTGTTACATTTGTAAAATTTTTAAATTTGATCCCTATTATAATTTATATACTACAAAAAGGCATAGTTGAAGTTTGTTGTTACACGGAATGTTATATAGAACCCATTGCTCCTGAAACTTTGTCAGTATATAGTCGTTACCTCTCTAAATTGGAGATCAAGTTCAAATCCAGTTTATCACTTACTTTTTTATTGCCAGAGTGTTTGCCATGTATGGTAAAGCTACATTGCGCAATATAAAAAATTAGTGTAAACATTTCAAATTTCCACAAAAAATTTTTGGCTAGGTCTAAAGACCTCCTATTGCTGCGCCATGCGGCCAAATTTCAAAAAAAAAAATAGCAATTTTGTAATTCGTTCAAAAAATAGGACTTCACATGATTTTGGTTTTAAATTTAGGGAATTGCTATTTCTCACCGGTGGTGATTCACTACCTAAGGAATTATACAATTTATGATTAACCCCAACCCTAACTCCGCCCCACGCAAATTTAATTCCTTAGGTGGTGACAATCACCACCGGTGAGAAATAGCAATTCTCTTAAATTTAGTAATAATTTTCCTAAATTTAGAAATGATCATAGTGGACAAATTCCTCGCAAGCATAGTAAAGTACATGTTTCAAAAAAGAATAGAACTCTACAACAAATAATTTTTTGAGAAAATCTCTCTATTACCATTAAAACTAAAGACATATTACATCAACTAATAGAGCTATTTTTTAAAAAGGTAGGACAGAAAGTGACTTCTATACTTTTAAAATTTTAGGAGGTCTCTATATATGTTTCTGTTGTACGTAAAATTAACCAATCAAATATAGGATTTTTGAGTGCGAAACGAAATTCCTTTTAATTGGCCAATTTCATTTTCACACATGTGAATTTCAAGTTCATATAGACTATATATTCCACATACAACATATGATAAATAATTATATCGTCAAAAGCTAATATGTTCTGACTAATTCATTTAACATTTTACAATGATCTTTATTCACTTTTTGAGATTTTGATCCAACACTGGAAATGCCTACCAAATCAATAATATCCTTGACATTTGATTTTAAAATATTAAGAATTAAATATCATTATTTACCTTATCCAATAACTCATTACAATGATTAGAAAGATCGTAGAATTCGTTCAATCTAACAGTGCCACTTTCATTTACGAACTTTTTGTGCTTTTAACAATAATGATGGTAGCGGTTCATTCAACTCTTCAGAATTTATATTGTCTATTAAACTAGGAAGATTAAGTGAACTCAACACATTGGTCAATATAATAAATTAACAAAAATTCAAAATTTCCATCAGCATATTATATAATATCAACAATCCAAAAAAAACTATAAAATACCTTGTAGAAATATTATTTAAATCAAACAATGTTGTCAGAATGGCTTTACATAATTTATCTTTTCGATTTGAATAAACACTGAGAACTGCAAATGGAGCAAGCTTCGCAAATAATGGAAATCCTAATATGGGATTTCTCGCACATCATATGGTTCAAAGTCATCTATAAATATCACAAGTCCGAAATTTAAAATTTTAGAAGATCTTTATAGTTTAAGTAATCAGATCTCTTTTATTGGAAAGATTTTTCTGTTTTTAAGCCGATCACCAGCCTTTAGGAAATCACAAGGGAAGATAATTCCAAAATTTTATCATAGACATATATAAAATGGCTTAACTTTGAAGCCTTATAACTCAAAACTTTTTTAATAAAGTGAAAAAATAAACCGATGGAAATGAAGCTTAGGTCTTTAGTTTTTTAATTCTATTGGTTTACTTTTTTCTTTTTTAATAAAGAGTTATAAGCTTTTAAAAGTTATGTGATAATTATTGACTGTTATATAAACTGGATCTTCTGGTGTAACGAGGAGGCTTTTTGGAACTATTTATAGATTGATTGTGTGTAGAAACCACATTCCAACAAAAATATATAAAGCCTTTTATTTTCTAATCAACGTTTAATATGTCCATCCGCTGCATATAATCTTGGAATTTCTTCTTCATAATAAGTTATGTATATATTTAACTATTAAGGAAATATACTAATTATAATAAATATTATTTTATTTGTTCTAATAATTTAGTGACTTCGCAAATAAAATGAGATACTTGACTTTACCAACTTTTCTATAATTCCATCCTTCATTTTATCTTTTAATATATTAATATAGATTAATAATTGATTACAATCCTCGATAAATCGTCTCCAACTAATTCACTGCAAATTACTATAAATGACCTTTTATTCTAATATTGGAAGCATCCAGCTATTGTGCTAAATAACAAATATATAAATATATACATACATATGAAACGAAATAATTGTTTAACAATTATTTACTTGGAGTATTAACATGCTCTTTTAACACCTTCATCTATTTTCCGAAAATCCAAATTAATTGTACATGGCTGCTACATTGAATAATACACAAGCTTTTTCATAATAAAAAATTTCTATGCGAAGCTTTAAGATAATAATAATAAAATTTATACTTGATTTTATCATCACTATTTGAAAAGACTGAACATCTATGCCTGCCTATTAATTAATTTATAAATATTTTTTTTATTTAATAAGATCCTGAATTTCAAAATCTTACATCAATTGGAAATTCAGGTCCTATAAATATGAAGTCGTCCGTGATATCTATAAAAAAAAAATCAATTAATTTTAATCAGTAAAATGAATAAACTGACTGACTGATATTACTACTTGTACATTTTCAAAATACTTGTAATATAAATCACTTTAATAAGCGATAAAGTCCATTCTGATAAACTTCCAAATTCAAACAATCAGTTTTTAATTCATCAAAAACACGAAAATCGTCGATATATGATGTTCAGCATAAGCTTTAAAACACGTATTCTCTAAATGTCAACGCAATTTTTTCTGTTTGCTTAAATTTTATTGAACTATATTTGATAATGACATTTTACTTTATTTTCTTTGTTTTAAAAGATCTAACATAATATATTTTATCACATTTATTATTATCACAGTAAAAATTTAATTTTTTTTTATTTAGCCCAAGTATCAAAGGTCTTCTGAATACGGATTCGAAGTTGAATCATTAGCATCTTGTCTTCTTCTTCTTCTTCACTATCAGAGGAGTTGTCAAAAATATAAACATTAAAGTTCAATTATTTAATTCATATTATCATTACCAAACCCACTTCATAATCATTATCATCTGTAATAATTATCATATCCACACACACTCTATCTCTCCCCATTCCTCTCATACGAAATAAGATCTAGGAATATATTTTATTCTTGTGTATATAATCAAGTAACACAACCATGACCAAATAGTTTGCTTTCAATAATGAATGAATGAACGAACGAATGAATGAATGAACGAATGAGTGAGTGAATGGATAAATGGACGAATTGATGAATGAATTACCAAGACCATAGTCATAATAATATTAAAAAAATTTACCACCACATATTTAAACTTCCAAATTAAGTCATCCAATTTTGTTACTTCATAAATACCTTAATACGTCATCATTCATCCTATTTATCGATCACACTATATATATAAATAAATGAATAATTAAATAGTAATCTCTGATTCATTATTGATGAAAAAATTAAAAGAAAAAAAAGTTACTGACGATCCAATGCAGGGTATGTGCAAAAACTAGAATGTCGGGTGTCCGCACCAAAAAGCATTAAACGCCAATAACAAATCTGGTTGGTCATAATTTTGGTTTTTTTTTTTTTGTGGAAATAATTAAAATGAAATTTTCCCAATGATTATTGTATTTTTAAAGATAACCTAAAATGACAATAACAAATTTTATAAAAAATATTGAAAATGTATGTGAGCGTATGTACTTACTTTTTATTATGGACCAAATTAAGGTTTTAGATTATCTTTGTTTTATAGAGAAAAAAGTGACTTTAAAATTCACATGCAAAAGTTTAAGTCTTACAATAATAAATTTTTTCTTTCCAGTTATCGCTTTGAAGAATAAATTTGTTGTTACACGTACGAAAAATGCTTATTGGTGGTTACTAAGCAATAACAGTTGAGCTCGTAGTAAAAATTCCCAGACGCATGACTGGATGGATAGCACAATTGCGACAAGGAACATAGCCACTTACTTGGCTTAATATGAATTCGATGCATAATTGTGCCGAATAACTAATTCGAATAAGTATAAAGTTTTTAATATACACAAGACGGAAAAATCTAAACGGTGTAATTTTTTTTTAAAGCCAATGTGATTATTTGAATTTTCACGTGATTTTTATTCTACAATAGCATCAGGTATGGGTGGATTTAAAACTCGTTTTTAGTCTCTTTATAAGGAAAGGTTCGAATATTCGCCATGTGCCTGCAGTGGCATTTGATTTGTGAATGTAATAAAAACCAGAATAGATTCGATTGATTTGATTGATTTGATCAATTAATGGGGACGATCCCACCGATCACTATTACTCATAATAACCAAAAAAAGATTTATTGGGAATCTCAAAAAAACGCCCATTGGTAATGCACTTTATGGTAAACTGGTAATGTATGTGTGTGTGTGTGGACGAAGGAAGAAGAATAACAAATAATAGAAGAAGGAAAAGAATAATAATGATGATGGTTGCTTGCAGGAAACATTAATTTCCGTGATAATTGGGTGCGATGCGAAGAATGAAAGGATAGGGTCATTACCAAATAAATAAATAAAACTTTAAAAATAATTTTTATTTATTTATTTATTTATTTATTCATTTATTTATTTTAATTTTCAAATATTAAATTTGTTTTTAGAAATTTTTCAACTGGGGAAACCGTTCACTCGCCTATTCTCTCTCTTCCCTTATCAAACAAAATTTAAGAGTTCCATCGGTTTGTTTGCTGACAAATTATTATTATTATTATCATTATTTATTATTATTATAAATAATTTCCAAAAAATGGGGGGTTTTTTTTCTTCAAAAATCTTTTTTTGACGGTGAAATTAGATAATCATTGTGTGTATTTATAAAGAAATTCTTGTTTGATTGGCCGGTTAGATTGTTTGTTTGTAGATCTCTAAATTTATATAAATAATGTTTTTTATATTCTTTTTTTGGCTAACCAAATGCTAATTACTTATTATTCATACAACATTCATTCATTTTATACCCACCCACAGATATGCATTCTAATAAGAATATGCACGTGCCTATGTATCACATAACACATTAAATGCTAATGAATGGGCTAATAATAACAACAACAACAACAATAATAATAATAAAGCGAAGAGTTGACGAACGAATTAATAAGCGTTGAATGAAAGTTAATGAATGAATGAATAAATTTATGGGAATCTCTTGCCATTCGAATAGAATAAATAATAGGAACGAAACAATATAAGTCAAAGAGAAAATTATGAAATTGTGATTTTCATTATGAGCATCATAACAATGTGTGTGTGTGGATTGATATTAATCCGTCCATCTATCCATCATCATCATCATCCAACTAATAAAAGTTTTTATTTAATTTTGTATGTGAAATAAATCCAAAAAGATGCCAATGCTAACTTGTAAATTATATATGGTGTGGTAGGAATGTGTAGAAAATCTATTAATTAGACATTTCTTATACTAAATATTAATACGCTAATTTTTAAATTCATTGTTAACAAGATTTTGTTTGACATGTAACACTGCAGTAGGCTACTTATATGATAAAATATTAATATGTATAAATATATACATTTGACGATTTTCCGATAGTACACTAACCCAGTTTGTTTATTATTGATATTCTCATTTATTTCATTGATTATAATAAATTTGACATTTTTCCGCTATTGATTTAATGGTTCCGACTTCAGATATCAACAAACAAAAAAAATATTTAATATATTTTAATTGTATAAATTTAGAAATAACTTATTATCCGTATACAAAACAAATATTTGTTATTATCCAATCAATGATTATGGCATCATAATACTGGCTGCCGTGAAGTTTCAAGGGGAAGAAAATCCGAAACTTTCGAAAAACGCAAAACTTGGATCAAAATCGTAATTCATCAAAATCGAAATCGAAATCAAACTATTTCGATGAAAAACCCGTTTTTGTTCTAAAAAAAAAAAACAAAAAACAAACTTTAGTGATATTTAAGTAGTATAGGTTAATTTTTATATCATGTAATTTAATAAATTAAAAATTTTTTTTTAACTAGCATTAATAATAAGTTAACCGGTTTTAAATGTCTTTATTTTAAAGTATTTGATTACTTATTTTTGATCCTCAAAATCAAAATTAATCAATATTTACATGGCCACTGTGCATAACACTGTTTTTTATGGCGAAACTGAGAAGAGAAAGGATAAAAGAAAACCAGTTTATTATTTATTTATCCATTATATTTCATACAAAAGATTACCTGTGAATAAATTGATAGTAAAGTAATTATTTGATAGACGTCACGTAATTGCGCTGTGATATATATATATATGCACTTATCCAAATTTATCACATATACCCTCTTTATTTTGCCATTTTTTATTGATACCCCAATTTAAAATATTTTAAAAAAAAAATTTTTTTTTATATATTTATCAAAAAAAACTTATAAAAACCTAACCAAATCATTCTCTGTTCAAATTATTTAAAACAAATAAAAAAAATTTCCATGATTTTTTTTTCTTTTGTTTGTTTTAATGCTTGTTCCTGATTTTTTTGTTTTCTAAAATCAAATCTTGATTTTTTAATGATTTTATATATATTCTATTGTTGTTTACTATTATAATATTTTAACGATTAAAAAATTAAAAAATTAATTTTTTAAAACATCACTTTCTTCTTATATTAATAATCTCTCAAATACAACAACTATCATTTCATATTAACCAACACACACTCTCTAATTGATTAGTGTCGTTCATTAGACAATCACACGTTTATCACACACACAATACACAAACACGCACGTACGCACGCACACTTTCACATCACCGCCACCAACATCATTTTATTATCAACAATCACATCGATCATCAAAATCAATTTGTTTGATTCAACAATTCTTTATTCTCTATCCCTTTAAGTATTTTCTTTGTGTAAATTAATTTTTCTTTAAAAAAAGTTTTTTGATCAAAGTTCATTAATAATAATATAATTAATTAATAATATAAATAAAATCCTTAATCATAATATATATCATATAATAATAACTTCACAAATTTACATTTTCTCGGACCTATTATAATATACATACACCTTTATATATATATATATATATATATATATATATATATATATATTTAATTTCTAGAACTTTATATTTCTTTCATTCTTGCATAATATAAATCAATAACAAAAAACAAATAAAAAAATACTCTTATATTATATTCAAAAAATATCCATCCAATCCTTTTTTTCTAAAAAAAAATCTTCAAAAAATCATTTTAAATCATCAAAGCCTCCTCCCATTCTAATCATCATCTAACTGTGTTGATCTATATTTACTTTTATATAATTTTCTTGGTCTGTGTGTAAGTAATATACAAATGGTTTTTTTTATTTTTTATTTTGAACAGATTGGAAGTGATTGGAAGTGATTGAAAATGGTTGAAATGTAAAATATTTTACTGTTTCTTCTCATTCTCCCTCACTCTCACTCCTCCTTTCTTCCCTACCTTTTACATTAATCCATCATTATCAGTATCATCATCACTTTATTTTATTCTAAAAATAATAATATATTCTGATTCTAATAATAATAATAATAATAATAATAATAATAATAATAATAATAATAATAATATAATAAATATTTATTGTTTATATAATGAAATCACTTACCAATTTTAATTTATTTATTTATACATTATATTATATATTTTATTGTATATGGATAGATACCACTTAATACAGTTACCGCATTCCTACAAAAAACTATCATCATCATCATCAATCAGCATCAACATACTACCGGCACGTCTTTTCTATCATCATCGATATCAACACACCACACAATCCCAATTGACAATAAAAAAGATTATTTCCTAAAAATAAAAATAAATATTAAAAATAAAAAAAAAATTTATAAATAAAAAATTCCTTTTATTTCACAAATCACCTTAACCCATCAACCAGAGAACAATATAAATCCACCCAATTCTTTTTTAATTTTTTTGTTGGAATTTTTTTAAGTAATTAATTAGTAAAAATTTATTATAAATAATAAATAAAATGTCTTACAATAATAATAACCAACAAGAATTCGATCAAAATTCTGCTTTTCAAGGTAAATTAATAATATTACTGTAAATTATAATAACAGTATTACTATTAATATTATTAGTATTAATATTATATGATCTTTTTTTTTTAATTACCTCTTTAATTATTTCTCGCTCTCTAATTTCGTCGTCACCATTCTATAATTCATTCGCTCATTTACTTCCACTCGGGCAATCCATTTTGTTATTGATTCCTTGATTACTATTATATGATCAATTAATTTCCTCAATTTAATCCTTTTCACTATTTTTTCACTTAATTGTCAAACAATGGATTTTATTTATTTTAATTTCCAATACCCCCCTTTTTTTTCTTGGCTCCGTATCCCAATCAACCGACTAAATTTTTTTTTTTTTTTTTTTTTTGCTTTCTCTATAAATAAAAAATAAAACTAACTTATAAAAAAATTCTTTTATCTAACAACAACAACAATAATAATAGAAATGAATCACGTAAATCATCAAAAACCTACTGCTTTGACACCGACAACATTTCAATATTTTTCTCAAAATAATACTCCTCTAAGCTTTACTTCTAATAATATTATCAATAATAATAACAATATGATTTCTAACAACATAAGCAACAACTTTACTGTTGTTGCTAATAATAATGACTCGAACTCTAATTCTAATTCTAATAATTACAATAACGAATCAAAATTTTTGAAAAACGCGTCGTCGAATAAAGAGGAAGATGAAGAATTAATGAATTGTGTACTAAATACAACTACAGTATCAGCACAAGAAATAGAAGTAAAAGTAGAAATAAATAATTTATTTAGAGAAGAAATAAACTCTAATGGTGATGATGGCAAAATAAATCATAACGATATTATGGTCACTGATGATGACGATCACAAAAATCACATGACCACTGATAATAAAAATCATCCTGTTAACAATAATATTTCATCTTCAAATTCTTCACCAACAGTCACAACAATAACACCATCCACACCTACTATTTCATCATCCTCAAGCTCTAAATCAAGTCTAAATAATAATAATAATAATAACGATAGTAATAATAGTAATAACAATAATAATACTTCCGCCTCTGCTTCATCGGTATCAGCATCAGCATCAACATCGCCTTCGACACTTCAATTGCTTGGTATTGATAATCCAATTATCAACATGTACTATTTGGATGTTAACGCTAATTCTACCAACACTGCTAGTGCTACTAACCACCAACAACAACTGCAACAACAACAATCCTCGCCAACTTCATTATATGACGTAAGTATAATTTATTTATTATTATTGAAGGGTTTCAATTAGTCAATTAGTCATTATTACTAAATATATTGCTTGGCTCATTTGGATAAATAATTATTTCTTTATTAAATATAACGGAAATAATATATTAATATAACCAACCATTTATTATTACAACGAACGAATTATATTAGATTGAAGGTACTACTACGAGTTCTATTTATAATCAGGTAATAAATAACATTAAATAAACTTACTTATTTATTTATAAGCATTCACATTCTAATTTTTTCTATCATGTTAATGATATTTTCCATAGATATTTATCGACACCACCAAAAATTTTGATCCTTTGTCTCAACAAAATCACAAATCATATGTGAGTGATATTCCATCTACATACTAATAATTCTCATTTCTTTACCATTTATTTATTTGTTGTTTTATTTGTTTAATTTGTTTAGTCTGATCAATCAACAAATAATTTCGATGATGATTGGAAGGTAAATATTAAAGATTTTTTTTTTGTAAATAGAATAAATTCTTTAAAGGAAATCCTCGTTAATTTAATTCCAATTCCAATCGAAAGGCAACTCCACCTTCGAATATCATATTTAATGATTTTAATAATGGCGACTTTTACAATCAAAATTTAACATTTCCGTGTAATACTGTTTTGGTCAACAATAATTTTCCTTCCGCATCCAATAATAATACCGCTTCTATTGTCGCTACCGTTGCTAGTACTACTACTAGTAGTAATAATAATAGCCCAACACTACTACTGACATCACCGACATCGTTTTCATCTTCGTCAACAATAAACGCAAATCTTACCAATAATAATAGTAATCAACAATATTCATCTTTATTTTCATATGTTGATACATCATCTAATGCACTACAAAATTTTGGTTTTTATAACAACAATAATAATATTATAAGTAACAACAACAACAACAGCAACAACAACAACAACAACAACAACAACAACAACAACAATAGTAATATTAGTAGTAGTATTGGTAGGCGATCTAATCAAACTTCTTATGCACCTCTTTCATTATATGAAAGTGGTTACCATTGCCCTCCAACAACAGTAGCTGGTAGTACATGTCACACATCACCGACATCATCAAGATCGACAAATTTCATAAATAATTCATCACCATCACAATCATCATTATTATCTCCTCCATTATCGACAACAATTAATTTAGCGTCAATCAGTAGCAAAAATAATATCAATAATAATTCCGCCAACATCAGTTCTATTCTTCATCCTCCTTCCACATCAATAATAACCTTTAACAACAATAACAGTTATAATAATAGCATCAATAATAATATTCATCAACATCATCCAAATATCAATTTCAATACTACAACTAATCCTACTATCAACAGCAGCGGTAACAGCAGCAACAACAACAGCAACAGTAACAACAACAGTCATCCACCAGCATCATCATCATCATCATCATCGTCATTACAAAATCATCATCTTGGTAACCAAAAGCCACCAGTTTACACAAAATGGACAGAAGAAGAAGACGAACTACTAAAAGCAGCAATCAACATCTATGGGCCTCATAAATGGTCATTGATAGCAGCTCACGTTCCAAACAGAACGCCGATGCAATGTTCAACAAGATGGTTAGGTGCTCTTAACCCAACAATCCATAAAGGCCGTTGGACTCCAGAAGAAGATTCATTGCTGAAAGAGGCAGTTGGCGAGTATTTGAATTTATTGGATTCAGATGGCCACCCACAACCTATACCCTGGAACAAAATAGCACAACGTATTCCACATCGAACTGGTATTCAGTGTCAGGCTCGTTGGTCGGAAGCATTGGATCCATCAGTTAGAAAAGGTAAATGGTCACCGGATGAAGATGAAATTTTAAAAGATGGTGTCAGACGTTATGGTAGATGCTGGATTCGTATTGCTGAATTGATCGATGGCAGAACTCAGGTATATATTTAATACATACAGTCATAGCGGACCTCGCCACAGCGGACTATAATTAAATTTTTGTCATAACTGATTTTTAAAATTTTGCTTCACATATAAAAACACATAAAAATTTCTTGTGTCTCGTTCATCCGCTGTGACAAGGTTTGACTGTATGCGTTGTACGCGTGCATGATTCTTTTTTAATTATATTATCTAAATATTAATATATACCATTCTCCTTCCCCATATATATAATATAGCGCCAATGTAGGACAAGATGGGTTCAGATTAGAAATAAACAAGCTAAAAGTGAAAGAGATTCTATAGCAGCTAAAGCAGCCGTATCAGTTAATGGAGTATCAGATGATGAAGGCGATGAAGATGAAGATGAAGATGAAGATGATAACATGGATGAAAGTGAGGATGGTAATAATAATAGTATTAACAGTAACAGTAATAGTAATAGTGATAAAGAAGATATCAATAACAGTGATATTAATGATAATAGTAATAATTTGATCTTAACACCACCAATGACAAATCCTTCAGCACCTTCAACACCAAGATCTTCACAAACGTCAACAGCAGCTGCCACTGCTATTATATTACAACATGCTTCACCATTTATTACTCCTGCTGTTACCACTACTTCTCCTATAATTAATAATACCTCATCTGATAATTTTTACCAATATTTTAATCAAAATGGTAATTATATATCACAGCAACCAAGCAATATTCGTCCAGATTTCTTTCTTCAACCTTCACCAAATACCATTAATAATAATAGTCTAATGTTTATCAAGTCTTCATCTAATCCTTTGTTGTCGCCCGCTGAAACTTTATTAGCAACAACTCCAGAATCAACCGTTACAACGCCTGAACATTTTTCTACTACTACCACTTCTTCACCTGTCACCTCTTCACCTATATTTGAAAATTTTAATTTGATGGTCAGATCTGCTAATACTACTGCTATTAGTAACAATACCAGCGGTGATAGTGGTAGTGGTAACAATAATAGTAGTAATAATATTCATTCAACTCCTACAAAAAACATTGATGGTGGTAATTTGATTGTTTTTAATCAAAATATGACAGACTCTTCTTTTCTTTATGATTAATTGATTAAGTTTTTTCAATATTGGTTTCTAATAAAAGGTGGGGGAGGTAATATATTTTTAGTACATTATGATTTTTTTTTCTTGTCATTAAGAATTTTATATTGGATAATTCCTTGGGGTTTGGTTTTCAAAATTGGTTTTTAAATTTATTTTTATTATTTTATTAAACCAAAAAAAAAACAATAATAATTAATAATAATTAGATATCAAAAAAAAATATAAAAGGATTTTCTCCTTTTAAAAAAATGTACATTTTTTTAAAAAATTTCTAGACATTTATAACTTACATTCACGCACTCATAGATTATAAATCTGGTGTGTGCATAATATGTATATTATGTGTATTGTTTCTTTTCTTTCCTTTTTTTAATATATTTATGTAAATATAAAAAGTTTATAATACAATTTTTCAATTTTTCCAAATCATACTTCTAAAAAAAAAAAAAAAAAAACAAATAAAATTAAATTAAATAATAAATAAATACGGTTTTTTTAACCCCCCCAGAAATTTTTTTTGTTTTAATGACGTACAAGTATGTTATGTTAAATATATATCATTTTTTTGTTAATATATATATAAAATAATGAAACGAATCACCTACTAAATATAAATGAATATTGTTAATTATATGATTAACGAATAAAATTAATTATTATAATAATACCCAAAGTTTCAATTTCCAAATTCCAAACTGATCTTTCCAAATATTTACGTCTAAAATGTGGTTGTCCAAATGTAATATATATAAACTATTCATATATTTGTGTGCGTGTGTGTATACATATAAAATATATATTGATTGTTATTGTTGTTCTTGTTGTTTTCAAATAATAACAATAATTAATTACCTTTCCTCCACTTTTCAATACCCTAATCAATATTTATAAAAATTACCAATAATCAATTAACCATAAACAAGTAAATTGATTAATAGGTCGGTGGTTAATTACCTAACAACTTGATCCACTTCTTTGCCAACATTTTCAATTACTTCAGGTTTAGGATTCCAAACATCACCTTCATCGCACATCAACGCATCCATTGTACCTTTATCAATCACAACATCAAATGACTCATCGTCCTTTAACATCTTTAAATCTCTAACATCCATCACCAACCCTAATAAATTACACACAAGTTATTTATTTACGGATTGAAAAAAGAATGTATTAACTAACTAATCAATGAGTGGCCTACATGACATCTTTGATCTATGTTTATTTTTTTCTTTCATATTATCAATTACAATATTCGAGAAATCAACATTTGTTATATTACAATATCCATCATCATACATATCTTCTGATAATGCTATACATATAGTAATTAGTAATTAATTAATCATAAAAAGTGATTAATTAATAATAATCAGTAATAATAATACGCATGGGATTAAAAAATATATTTACAAACTTGAATTTCCACATCCTAGCATTAATATCGAAACATTCTCATCAAGTAAATGTTTCTTAAACAAAGGCGATAGATCTTTGTAAGTTTTAAACCAATCGAATGTTTCTTCTCTTTTATTTTGCCCCCCCCCCAAAAAAAAATTTAAAAAAAATTAAAGGATTATTAACAAGCAGATAATTAAGTAAATATATATACTTTGAATATCTTTCATTCCAATATTCTTGAGTTTTATATGCTTTTACATCGTTTGGAATTATATTTACTAAATATAAATATAAAATAATATTAAATGATAATGATATGATATTTATTACATTATATTATGTTTATTTTTGTTGTCAGTCTTACAATTATTATCGTTAGTTGGTGACGACATTATTAAAAAAAAAATTTATCAATTGATCAACTAATTTTCAAATTTTCCACATTTATTTTTTATTTTATTTACATATTATATTCAAAAAAAAAATTAAGACGTAATGTAAATTTTATTCCATATATTTAATATGTATATGTGTATATATATATATATAATAAAGTGTAAAAATAATATAAATTTGTTGTGGCTAAAGCAAAAGAGAATAAGTAAATATAATATAATATAAATATTAGAAAATATAATATATGTATGTAGATATATTAATTATAATTAGAAATGAACCCACAACAAATAAAAATAACAGAGTGAGAGAGTGAGAGAGGAAAAATAAAAGCGAAAGAGAAGAAATTTAAGAAATGGAAATGAAAAAAAAAGATATTTAGAAAATAATTATAATGTAAAAAATATATGGCCAATTTTATATATATAATAATAGTAAGGATAGATTGAAAAATAATTTTAATTTTAATTAATATTTTCTTCATCTCTTTGATGCCTTTTCTCGTGATTAAAGAAAATTGATTAGTAAAAATTTTTTATACATCTTTTTTTTACTCGTCCTTTTGATTCTATTAATTAATTAAAATGATAAGCATGTTAATAGAATCATTAGAAGAAAAAGATATATTATTACTCCTCACACACCAATAATATACAATATTTATATATACCTTTGGGTTATCAGCACTATTCTTCCATCGTTCAGCAACAAGTTTGAAAGCTGCCTTATGTTCAAGATTTGGGTTTTCGGCTTTAACTTTTGGAAGTTCGGATTTCATAAATGCATTATATGGAGATAGTTTTCTTTTGCCACCTAGTTGGATATTTATATAATAGTAAATAGTAGAGATTTATATATATGTATATATAGATATATATGTTATTAGTATTAATGTCATATATATATTGTCAAAAAAATAAAGAAAGAATAAGGGATAGAGAGGGAGCATTAGATTTTATAGTAAGAAATTAAAAATTTTTTTAATTAATTATAAAAAAAAAAAAAATTTTTTTTTAAAACATTTCTTTATATATAATCTTATATTAAAGTTGTAAATAGTCGTGGTATATGAAAAATGGAAAATAATAGTAAGAAAGAGGTAAAATAAAACGTGGAATAACGTGGACGTTAGGTTTTTCTTTGTTAATAAAGAAATAGTTCATAATAAATTTTTGAAATGACACGTTGTTGAATTATAACAAATGTAAATGTGTATTTATATATATATATTCTATTATATTTATATATATATTCTAATGAGAAGAAATGAACGAATACTTACCAGTTGGAGATTTTTTGGTAGATTTAGCTTTAGGCATTTTTGTAAATAAAAATTTGAGGAAGATAATAAAATTATTTAAAAAAAATTTTTAACAAATGTAATAATAAAAGAGTAAGGTATTATATATAAAGAAAAGGGAAAAAAGAATTAAAGCAATATATGTAAATAAGAATTATATAAGGTATTTCTCTATTTCTTATATATATATCATTTAGTAAATTATGGGGCGTAAATTATTGGCCTTTTTTGCTTTTTGAGAAAATTATTATTATTATTATATATAATTCCACAAATATATACATCATTGGGGTTACTTTGTGTGACTAATTATTAAAACATTGGTCCCTGAAAATTTTGACATGCCCCATAATATATATTCTACCAATTCGTTTAATATTCCCATATTACCCTGATATAAGCAGGCGAGGCAAAACTATACCTTTTGATAAAATATTCGTTACAATGATCCTCCATAAAACTAGTATTAATTAATAATAATGGTAATTAGTATTATTTATTATTTATCATCCATAACATCCATCATTATATTTGATATAATCCAAAATAAAACCCACTCATAAAGTTCCTGAAACAAAATCTGAATCTGTTGTGCTTTTTCTTCATTCATCTGAACATCATTTACTAAATCTGGTATCAATACTAAAATGTTCAAAAATCATAAACTGCTTATTATTATGTATTTAATATACTCCAAAAATAAGTGTTTTGTTTAAATATATTTTATTACATGCGTTTACCTATTAATCTCATTAAATGTTCTGCACCGTAAATAGAAGCTGGTTGATGATCAAGATATTTCTCGACGAGTTCCAGGTATTGTTGTCGTTCAAACCGATATAACAGAGATATTGGAAGTTCCTCGTTGAAATATATTTTCATTCCATTAATTGTCTCCGTCAATTCATGTTTTTGTGTTGTTTTCTTTACGTTAGAGTCTGGTGATATATTACCATCAAGTTTTTCTAATTTATACTCTAAAAATTCATCTAAGATACAATTCACTGTCTTTTTACATGGCATTGGAAATACCAACTATATATATACATTTACATTTTTGAATAAAATAAATATCAAATAATAATTATTTCTCTCCCCCCAAAAAACATACCATTAGATCTTTAGTTATCCACTTCCATTCATCTACAAATTTTACCATTCTTTCATCCCTCATATTTATTTCGATTTTCTTTTTTTTGGTCTTCATCTGATCAAAATAAATTTAAAAATTTATTAACGTTAATAATAAATAATCAATAACTAAAATCAAATAAATAAATGAAATATCAACCAAGAATTTCCCATTAACTTGAATTATTTCAAATGGCAATCCATTTTTTTTGCTCTTCTCATTATCAGTTTGAACTTGGTCCAATGAAAAACCTTTTGGTGCAGATGATGATGATGATGATAATGATGATGAACTTGACGAAGATGATGAACTTGATCCTGCCGAAATATTTTTATTTTTCATCATCATATTATTATTATTTAATTCATCGATTTTCTGTTGTGTTATTTCAAAAACCCTTCCTTCCGGTACCCACTCATCCCATCTTTTTTTTATATTGTTCAAAATATCAAAAAAGTTCATTAAAATTTTATTAAAAAGTTTTTAAAAATCAAAATAAAAAAAAAATTTCAGATATTTTCGATTTACTTTTTATTCCATCCCTTATAATGTATGAAATATTGTGGACCTACTGTATCTCCAATAAAATTTATTTTTGAATCAAGAATCTAAAATTAAAATAAAATGCTTTAATCATCATTATTTGAAAATAAATGAATCAAAATTTATCAGTTTTGTTTATGTACTTGAGCTGGATAATATGTTGGTCCATGATAACAAAATACTGTTTCTCCTTTTTGAAATTTAAACATTTTCCCCCCTTTTTATCTTTCACCCTCTCAAAAAAAAAAGTAATAAAACAAAAGGAATTTATAATGATCTACGCATAAATAAATACAGGACCTCGATTTTTTGATTGGCTACCCCAAGATTTGAGTACGTCCGTCTTTTAAGTAGAATTAGAAATATATTATATTAATTTTATTAAATAAGTGTGTATAATATAAATATAAATATGTATATATATGTACAGTATTAATCTATATACTACATAATAATTTCTAATAAAATAATCTAAATGATTTTAAATAATAGTTTATTAGTTGCTTCAATATTTGTATGAATGTTTAATTTTGTTTGCATCTTTTTTAGCTAGATATTGTAATTTATATTTTATATATTCTAATATTTCAGTATTAGTAGGAATTTCTTCAGTTGGAATCCAATCAATCAAAAGTTTCTTTATTTCATTTGCATCTTCAACTAAACCAATCGAATAAACATAATTTAATGCTGGTAAAATAGTTCTATATTTGCTTGGTTTAATACTCAATTTTTTCATTAGTCTTAAAGCATTCAAAATATTCCTACTAAATCCATGTCTTCCCAATAAATTAATGAAACTACCAAAATTATTTACATTTAATGTTTGATTCTGCTTCAATAGATTCTGAAAAAATTTAATTCCGTGGTAAGCCTCGTTGTTGAATGAACACGAATCAATGAATATAGTAAAGGTTGAATTATCTGGTTCAATATTGAGTTCTGATTTCATAATTGAGTAAAGATAGAAAACTTTATCAACATATCCCAAACGATTACATGCATCCATTAAACAGTTAATACATGTAGTATCTGGGCTAATACCTTTGGTCCTCATCTGGTCAAAGATTTCAAATGCCTTATCTAACTGATTATTATTTGCATAAACATTCATTATAACACAATATGTGTACTGATTTGGTTCAATATCTCCTTTTCTCATATCATTAAAAAATTTTATTGTTGAACTGAAATTTCCTAATTTGGCACTTGCATCCAAAAGAACTGTATATGTGTAAATATTTGGTTTTATGCTTTCCTCAAGCATTTGTTGATATGCTATTATTGCCGCCTTTAAATCCAAAACTTTTGCTTTGGCATTAATTAATGCCGTGTATGCTACAACATCTGATTGCAGTCCCTCATTTCTAATCAATCCAAAAATTTTATCCAACAGTGCTGGATCATTCTTAAAATCTTTTGTCAATGCAACCATTAATGATGTAATATTCTTTAGATTTGGTTGTATTCTTGATAAAATCACCATATGTCTAAACCATTTCACTGCCTCCTGAAAATTACCTGTTCTTGCATATGCAGTAATCAGTATACAGTAAGTATATATGTTTGGTCGTACATTTGCTTCTTCCATCTGTTTAAAATATTTTATACATGAATCTAAATCCATCACATTTCCATGTGCCTCGATAATACCTGAATAGCTTAAAACATTTGGTGGTATATCTACTGATTTCATTTTACTAAACAACTTTTCTGCGAGGTCAACCTTGGAAAGTTTTGCACAAAAATTTATCAATATGTTGTATGTGCAACGATTAGGTTTGACATTGTTTTTTGACATTTGTTGTAAGATCTCAAGCGCATTTTCTAATTTCTTTTCTTTAACATGACCTGCCATTAAAATATTATAGTAATGTGTTGATACTCGTTTACATTGCATTTTCCTCACGGATGAAATTAATTTTAAAAAATTTTCAGCATCGTTGATCTTATTAGCTTTTACAAGTTCCGTTAGTAAAATAGAATGCATTTTATTAGGTATTACTTCTTGATTGCCATTTGAAATTATTTTTTTAAATAATTCTATTGCTCCTGAAAGATCTTTATTAAACAATTTATTAACTATTTTTAAATAATTGTCCAACCATTCAAAATAACAAGTTTCGTTTTTTTTTTTTAAAGTTTCTGTCACTATTCTAGCTTTGATTAAATCATTATTCTTGATCAAATATATCAACAACTTCATCTCAAAAATATGTCCTATTTTATATACTAATTTAGATACTTTTATTTTCATATAATACGTCCAAATTTCTTTGATATTATTTTTGTGAAGATATAATGTCTGAAAATTTCCTGATCTTAAAAAATAATCAGTCATTGTCGACAAACTATCCTCTCTATATCTATTATAATTAGATGTGGTGATGTTGGTGGTGCTGGTATGAGGAAGATAACGATGATATTGTTGTTGATGTTGGTGTTGATTTTGTTGTAGAGATAGATTTTGTTGATGTTGAAAACTCTTATAATCGTTACTTAATTTCTTAACTACCAATGAATTATTATTGTTATTATTTGTTTGGTGAACTTTAATATTATTTTTATTAAGCTTATTACGCTTGTCATAAAGGTGTTGTGAAATATTATTAAATGTACATAATCTTTTAGTTAGTTTCATATTATATTCAATTTGTATATAAAATGAAATAAAATTTCATAGCTTTATTGTAAGTTAAATGTTTTAAAGCAAAATTATTACTTTAGTCGCGTTTCTTTATAAAAAATATCATTATCATCCATCAATCAAAAAATGAACGTTTTAAAAAAAATTTGATTCTGTGATCGACGATGATAATCAAAATTATTTTTTAAAAATGGCCGCCATACTTGAAAAAGTTGCTAAAGTTGCTGCTTCGCTTGGTGTTGCAGCAAGCTTGTTACAATTTAGCATATATGATGGTATGTAACTGAAAACTTATGCAAATTTAATTATACTTATACTTATATATATATATATATATATATTGTAATGAAGTTAGGGGAGGACAAAGAGCAGTGATATTTGATCGTATTAAGGGAGTTAAAGATACATCAGTTGGTGAAGGGACACATTTTCTTGTCCCATGGTTACAACGTGCCATAATTTACGACGTTCGTACAAAACCACGTAATATTGCAACAGCAACTGGTTCAAAAGATATGCAAGCAGTCAGTTTGACTTTACGTGTACTCCATAAACCAGTTATTCAACAATTACCTCACATCTATCAAACCTTGGGTTTAGATTATGATGAAAGAGTATTACCATCAATTGGTAATGAAGTGTTAAAGGCAGTTGTTGCACAGTTTGACGCAATTGAATTAATCACACAGCGTGAAGTGGTAAATTTAATTAATTAATTAATAATAATTTAAAAATGCGTATTAATTAAGAGAATGATGATTGTTATTTTTGATGTTTTGTTTTATAATTTAGGTGTCCTCAAAAATACGTGAAGATCTTGTAAAGCGATCTAGAGAATTCAATATCGAGTTGGAGGATGTTTCTATTGTAAATATTTATCATTTTTTTCTATCACATTTTTTATCTGCCATTTTATGTATTATCTTTTATCATTTATATTATCTTACCAAAAAAAATTTTATACTTTATTGAAAAGACACATATGACTTTTAGCACTGAATTTACACAAGCTGTAGAAAAGAAACAAATAGCAGAACAAGATGCTGAAAGAGCGAAGTTTATTGTTGAAAAGGTCATAATATTTTTATTTTTAAAATTTTATTTTTATTTTTTTATTTCAGTTCATGTATAAATAAATGTATATACGCTTTAGGCTGAACAAGAAAAACAAGCAGCTATTATTCGTGCAGAAGGAGAAGCAGAAGCTGCAGATAAAATTATAAAAGCTCTAGATAAAGGCGGTGAAGGATTGGTACAATTACGTCGTATAGAAGCATCCAAAGAAATTGCTGCGACATTGGCCAATTCGCGAAATATAATGTATATACCTAGTGGTGCAAATGGTGGTGGTGGATCTAATTTATTGTTAAATTTAGGTCTTTAAAGTTAAAGATTAAATGTAATTGAGGCTAAAATTAAAGGCAATGAACGAGTGATGCATTATATAATATAACATATACAATATATTAATAAATCAATCAATTTTCAATTTTTTAATGATTATTTTTTATACATAATGTAATTATCATCCTTTATTTTTTATGACATCGATCATTCATACATATTAATATGTATCGTTTATCATTTCTCACTCCAGCGTTAAAATTTTCAATTTAAAAAAAAAAATTTTTTAAAATTGAAGTTTATAGATTTCTTGTTGTCTGATGATGTTGATTAATAAGATTAAATTCTATCTTATCTAAAATCGTTTATTACAAATACAGTCTTTCCAAAAGTCGCTAATACAGAAATAATAAAGGTAATCGGTACACTCCATCAGAACTGACTAATGAATCGCTATTAATACATGCAAAATTGGTGTTTAATTATTATCTTAATTATTACGAAACCTTTATATTTAAGTAGTTTTACAACCAAACATATTACACAATATATTTTAAACCTGAAATTTTGTAATCAGGGTTTTAATAACTGTTGTTGCAAGTTTTAAAAGTTAGTAATTATCACCATTACGATTAATTAATTGATGCAAACAAAAACATAATAAAATTAGTTTATTACTTTGAGAATAGAGGAATGGTTAAACCAACAATACCACATTCAGAATTACGAGGCAACAACAACACCAACAATATTGTATTATACAATATCTCACATGATATCTCACATGAAGTCTATTTAATTAACGTTTATATTGGAATGCGCTTCATCGCGTACTTGCTTGCTGTACATGCTACTTATAACAACAGATTTATTCAAAAATGGATTAACTATGTTGAACCAAAACGACCTTTTATATTATAAACCAAATAATCTGTTTAGCAGGGGATAAATCAAACCCTGGGGTAGGACAAATAAATTCTTACTATACCTCCTACCTGTCCTATAGAAAATTTCACCAGTGAAAAAAAAATATTAATAAAACTTTTCTTCAATGCAAGGTATTTTCTATAAATGGAACTTGTTTATAAAATTTATAAAAGTAGAAGAAATAAATGAAGTTTTTCTAACAGACTATGTAATTTTTTTTTTCTTAAAAGACACTATTGATACTACTGAAAAATTTATTGATAATGGTGGTAGTGATGTTAGATCATCGACCAGTCAGCAATTAACAGAACCTACACAATCTCCATCAAACACTACAGTTTCAACCCCAAAGCCAAATCCAATATATTCAGCGGTATATTCCGGTGTACCAGTTTATGAGTTTCTTGTCAAAGATGTTGCTGTTATGCGTAGACGTCCAGATTCTTATTTGAATGCAACACAAATTTTAAAAGTGGCAGGTCTGGATAAGGGTAAACGCACAAAGATCATAGAGAGAGAAGTATTAACAGGTGAACATGAAAAAGTACAAGGAGGTTATGGAAAATATCAAGGAACTTGGTAAGAATAAATTATAAATTATAAAATTCTTTTTTATTCGCACGGTTGATCATATACATGATCGATTTCATCATCATCATCACCATCATCAATGTTTATTATTTCAGGATCCCTTTTGAAAAGGGTAAAGAACTTGCTACAAAATATGGCGCTCTTGAAATTTTACGCCCTATTCTTGAATACATACCACCAAAACATGATGTTCCTTATTCATCATCTCCATACACTCCAACTAAGGAACAAGCCATGGCAGCTTTACGCATAAAAGCTAAATCTAATCAATCTAATGAACATTCCAATAATAATAATGATATCAATAATAATATTAAGATCAGTATTCTTAACACTTACAATAATAATAGTAGTGGCACCGTTGAGAATAATAACGAAGAAGAAGAAGATTTGGCAGCTCTAACATATTCAGAACCTGTTAGTGAATCAGCAACAGCAGCCAATTCACCACCACCTGAAATTGATGAGAGTGAACGACTCCGGAATATTTTAATGACGATATTTTTGAATGAGGAACCAGAATCAATACTAGACTTATTGGTTCCTCAAAATTTATCTGAACCTGACATAAATATGGTGATTGATATTCATGGGAATTCTGCGATACATTGGGCTGCATGTTTAGGAAGAGTAAATATCTTGGAAATGTTGTTGAAGAAAGGTGCTAGTCTACAACAAGTGAATTATGACGGAGAGACTGCTTTGATCAGATCTGTATTTGTGATAAATAATTATGATTCCCAGTCATTTCCACAAGTGGTAAAACTACTTCATGACACAATCCCAATTACTGATAAAGATGATCGATCGGTGTTACATCATATCGCAATGTCTTCAGGCGTTAGAGGGCATGCAGTAGCATCAAAATATTATATGGATTGTTTAGAGAAATGGTTTCAATCAAATGTTTGCGGATTTCTCAATACTATTTTGAACATTCAAGATAAAAATGGTGATACTGCATTATGTATTGCTGCAAGAGTAGGAAATAATGAATTAGTTGAAAAATTGACCAGAATGGGCGCTAACACTGATATTCAAAATAAACTTGGATTGAAACCTTCCGATTTTGTTTTTAATCAACATGATAATGCTGATGAAGATGAAGAAGTTCATGTATGTATATTTTTTTTACATATATATGCATGTAAGTATATATAATACGTATTTATATTTATATTTATATTTATATTTTTTTTTAAATAAAAAGAATATGGAGGATGTAAAGGAAGAAGATATGGATATAGATATGATTCAAGAAAATGTATCGGATTTCTTTTCTCAATCAATTACACCATTTGTTAGTAATCGTAGGAAATCTAGAGAAGTTGTTTCAGGTAAAAAAAAATTTGGATTTTTTTGATTTTTTCTTTTAAAAAAATCATATATATAATTATCTATATAATTTTAATAAATCTAACATTTAGCATTGCAAAAACTTGTGGAAGATGCAGAGAATGAATGGATAGTACAACTTAAGGTTAAAGAAGATGAATTATTTAATGCTCAAAGTAGATTTAATGATCTGACAAGACAACTTATTGATTTGAAGCGATCATTACAATATTATCGTCAAAATGAAAAGGAATACAATAACACAGAAGAATACTTGAAGTTTCTGGAACAAGTAATTAATGAAGTAGAAGAAGAAGATAATGATTCTATACATAAGAAACATAGGATAAATCATGATGATAATGTATTATTAAATAAACCTGTGGTTAATAATAATAACAATAATAGTGATAATAATATTTTATCAAGAATTACAACTATTCCTCAGCAGAATAATATTGATACTAACAACCTAATAAATACTACTTCTTCACAAGTATTATCACAACAAACACATCAACAATTACACCAACCACAGCCAATAAATTCCCATCCACATCCACATCAAATAATAAAAAATGGTTTAAATAATTATAATGAATCAGCTGAATCCACAACTACTGCAAATAATAAGAATAATAATTTAGATTCATCATCACCATTATCATCGTCAGTGAATAGAACTTTATTGGATAATGTAACATCATCTGCCTCCACAACACCACCACCACCACCGCCACCACTGCCACTAACACATATACTATCTCCACCTCCATCATCAAATGTACCATCATCAACACTATCATCAATAGAATTGTTTCAAAATAAAAAATTTGACATACCATCCATATCAATTACCCAACCAACAATTGCAACACCGTCATCATCAATATCAACTAACAATTCAAACCAGGCAGTAATAGGTTCGGCTGTTAACGTTGAAATTACTCCCACCAGTAATGGCAACGAAAATGAAATGTCTGAAAAAGAACTGAAAACACTTCAAGCTCAATTATCAGCATATCGAGTTGACAAAGATTTACTTCAACGTGAAATTGAAAAATTACAAGAGAAGTCATTAAGTGCAGAGTTGCAATACAAACAAATTATTTCCACTTGTTGTAAAATTGATCTTGATAAAGTGGATGATTTTGTGGAAACTATATTGGGAGAAGTTGATAATGATCTTGAAGACGAATTTAGTTTGGGAAGGATAGGAGAAATATTGGGTAAATTGGATAAAGAAGCTTCGCAATTGTAAATTATAGCGAGGATGAATTTTTCCATTTTTAATTTATAGACATTTAATATATATATTTATCTATAATAATAATAATTATTATTTTATTTTGGTAATTAGAATTGTTTTGATGTAAAGCAACCATTTTTTTAGTAATTCTTTTCGTAATCAAAATATATTATTATTATTATTAATTATTTGAAGTATTGTAAATGTTAAATTCTCTAATGAGCAAAAGAAAAAATTCAAAAAAAAGTAGCTGGTTTTTTCAAAGTATTTATATATATATATATATATATTATTCTATTTTTTTAGATTTTACTGTATATATTAATTAATGTGTAAAAATAATTAAAATGCTTTCACGTGATTTTAATAATATTTCCAGTGATAAAATTATGTTAATGAGCAATTTCTCTAGTATCATACGTCGTTCCTTTCAAACCTCTAGTGTTAAAAATAGGTTCGAACCAAGTAAAGGGAAAGGTGTCGTGGGCTTATATGAATTCTTTCAAAACGGTGTTGATAGTCCTAATCCTTTACCTAGGACTAACGAGCTTTATCCTGTTGGTAAATATATACACACGCAAATATATAAGAATATTTATCAAGAGCATTAAATAATTGGATTAATTGGATTTTATTTGGATTCTAATTGGTTGCTAATTAACATATCTCCATAACGCACACAAAAACACCACTGCCACTAACACATATACTATCTCCACCTCCATCATCAAATGTACCATCATCAACACTATCATCAATAGAATTGTTTCAAAATAAAAAATTTGACATACCATCCATATCAATTACCCAACCAACAATTGCAACACCGTCATCATCAATATCAACTAACAATTCAAACCAGGCAGTAATAGGTTCGGCTGTTAACGTTGAAATTACTCCCACCAGTAATGGCAACGAAAATGAAATGTCTGAAAAAGAACTGAAAACACTTCAAGCTCAATTATCAGCATATCGAGTTGACAAAGATTTACTTCAACGTGAAATTGAAAAATTACAAGAGAAGTCATTAAGTGCAGAGTTGCAATACAAACAAATTATTTCCACTTGTTGTAAAATTGATCTTGATAAAGTGGATGATTTTGTGGAAACTATATTGGGAGAAGTTGATAATGATCTTGAAGACGAATTTAGTTTGGGAAGGATAGGAGAAATATTGGGTAAATTGGATAAAGAAGCTTCGCAATTGTAAATTATAGCGAGGATGAATTTTTCCATTTTTAATTTATAGACATTTAATATATATATTTATCTATAATAATAATAATTATTATTTTATTTTGGTAATTAGAATTGTTTTGATGTAAAGCAACCATTTTTTTAGTAATTCTTTTCGTAATCAAAATATATTATTATTATTATTAATTATTTGAAGTATTGTAAATGTTAAATTCTCTAATGAGCAAAAGAAAAAATTCAAAAAAAAGTAGCTGGTTTTTTCAAAGTATTTATATATATATATATATATATTATTCTATTTTTTTAGATTTTACTGTATATATTAATTAATGTGTAAAAATAATTAAAATGCTTTCACGTGATTTTAATAATATTTCCAGTGATAAAATTATGTTAATGAGCAATTTCTCTAGTATCATACGTCGTTCCTTTCAAACCTCTAGTGTTAAAAATAGGTTCGAACCAAGTAAAGGGAAAGGTGTCGTGGGCTTATATGAATTCTTTCAAAACGGTGTTGATAGTCCTAATCCTTTACCTAGGACTAACGAGCTTTATCCTGTTGGTAAATATATACACACGCAAATATATAAGAATATTTATCAAGAGCATTAAATAATTGGATTAATTGGATTTTATTTGGATTCTAATTGGTTGCTAATTAACATATCTCCATAACGCACACAAAAACATGTAAATTTATCATTTTTCTTCAAAAAAAAACCCCCCCATTTGACTAAAGGTAATTCATGGCAAGCATCAGTACTTCGTACCAAATCCTTTGAAGATCTTCACAGGCTTTGGTATATACTGTTGAAAGAACGTAATATGTTGGCTACAATGTATGAAGAAGCTAGAAGATGGCGTAAAGTCGTTAATCCTGAATGGATCAATAGACATCATGAAAGATCATATAAGGTGGGTTGACAACTTTATCCATTCTTTTTTAAAAAATTTTTTTTAATGTGAGTGTATATATTCTCTAAATGGTTTTTTATTTGTTAGTGCCAAAAATCAATGGCAAGAATTAAATTTGTGCTGAGTGAGCGTAGAGTAGCTTATGAACATGCTAAAAGAAAATACCCTGCTCTGTTTGGTATTAAAAAAGTTCCTAAACCTCATAAAAGTTATCGAGAACCATCTTCTTCACCTGGGCGAGTGATCACGCGTCATACTATTTCACGCTAATTTTTTATCATACATATATAAAAAATACCAATTATTAATTAAGACTTGATCCTTGATTCCTTTTTCAAATTATAAATTTTAATATTAAAAATAAAAATAAAAAATAAAAATAACACCTTGGTCAAAATGATATTCTGTATTAATGATATTGTAATAATATAATCGAGGCAGGTGGTAGGTAATTGTATTCCTTCCCAAAATCCTTTTGGATGACTAAATTACCTGTGTAATTAGTACAGCCAATGAGAAGAACATGATTGTTAAAAAGTGTTTATAGATGACTTTGTATTATTTATTTCTAGACATATAGAACTAGTAGCTCCTCTGTTCAGAGTAATCGTTCAATTAATGATGATGAAGAGGACAGGTAACAAGGAAACTTCCATACATTGCTATCAATAAAAGACTTAACTCTAGGATTAGTAAAAAAAATTTTTAAAAGACTTGATAGAAATTTGATAATAAAAACGATGACAACCTTGATAGTGATGTCAGTGGTAACATTAAGCGTGGCAATAGTGATAATGATAGTGCAGTGAATTTACCATGGTTAGAAAGTATAACAGATCAAGTACAATGTTAAATGAGGATTCATAATATAAATATGTGCTTCAGAACATATATGTCATAGTTTGTTAAACCTGATCATTAGTTCACAATTAAAACGAAAAAGAAAATCAAAGTAACAACAAGAACAAAATTTAAATGATTCATCGTCGTCGTCGTCGTCGTCACAAGTACAATAGATACTATCATTACCCGCTGCAAGAATCGAAATCTCACAAAAAATACAACAACTACCAAAAACACTTCATCTTCTTGAGATTTCAAAGATCATTTCTATAATAAAAAGAGTAAAAATAAAAGTTTAATAATTAATAAACATATTCATTTAATAAATTTTCGTTTATGGAACTTGTACTAAATATATATAGATCTGATATTGATGGAAGCTGCCGATATACTTTTATTCCAAGATTCAATGAATGAAATTCAATACATAATTCTTTTCTTTTTTAAAAATAATTTTCACATACAACATCTATATTCGATTATATCTTGTTATTTTCACAATTATTCATAATTGATTTATATCATCATCAACCATTATTTAT